>CM057086.1:17142506-17155006 GCA_029959045.1 Taenioides sp. WSHXM2023 | reverse complement strand
TGTATGTTTTTCATGAGGAAAGATTATAATATAGATCAGGAAATGACATGAGCCCTTTAAAGGTGCAAACACTGAAACAAACAACAATGATATTTAAAAATAATCACAAAGCATAAACTACATAATAAATTCAAATACAATACAACTTTTAATGCTCCCTCATGCCACATTGCCATAACAACAAGTGCAATGTCATTGTTGGTCATCATAGAGGTCAAAGAATGGGGGATCTGGCTGCAGACCTCCACCCAGAGGACCCTCACATGACTCACAAACAAACAGCGGCCATGCCAAAAGACTGCCAAGTTCACTGTTTTCCTCGCTGTTTTCAATGTAATTTGTAGCTAAACTTAACCAGACACAGGTCTTACGGCAACATATTCACTGACAAAATGGCTGTTATTTGTATTTACACAATTGTAGGCTACATGTTGACAATAAAATGTTTTATGTTTATGACAACATGTTTTAAACTGCAAATTTCCCTATGCAAGAACAGTAGAGCAGAAACAATATAAAGATACTTTTAGGACAGGACAGTTAATTGTGATTTAAGGGAAAAACTAATGTACTGTAATTAATTTGCTTATAAAGATTAAATTAATGAAAAAGGTGAGGGACATGTGGGTAGAGGTGCATCCCTATGGAGGTCTGCAGGGTAGGATCCTCTGGATGGAGGTCTGCAGCCAGGCTGCAAAGAATAGACATCAAAATCATTCAAGCTTTACGAGAGGCAAAATGTACTGTTGGGACTATATGAGATAAATATAATCAAAAAAGAATCGTGCTGGAACAACATCTGATAAGGATTATTATGCGTTTTTCTAACATGCGTCTATTTCTGTCTAAAAGGTGATAATAAGCCCACATCTGTTAACTTGGTTCTGTTCAGCATACATGATTACTGCTGAAAAGCTCCATTTGTGTCCTCCAGGAGGCACTGGCAGAGACAGAGTTGTGATGAACCATTACATGAACAAAACAGTGGTGGATGTGCCCAGGCCTGTCCCCTTTCTCCTGGTTTGATTTCCTCTCTTGAAGGTTGTCATGACGATGCTGAGCAGTTTCCATGGAGAGGGGATCAGGCCCGATGTCTCAGAGCAGAGGACACACAGCTGCCATCTTGACTCCTTATCACCCCTGCTGAAATTAGCATTACGCTGAAAGTACATTCAGTGCTTATTTACATACACATTTACTTTACTTATTTACATCATTGTTAGCCATGATGTTAAAAATGCACTATGTAACTTTTCTAGGTCAGCCATCACCTTGTCTCCTTGGATATTTTGTTGCTTTGTTCTTGCATTAAACTTATCTAACTATACAGACCATCAAGAGATCCGACTAGGCCAGGTTTCAAGTCAGATCTGTGGAAAGGTGACCCTGTTCACAGTAAGAGTGTGTGTTTTTAAAGAGCAATATTAACGCCTACTTGAATAAAATGCATGTGAAACAAGTTTAATACTGCAGAAAATAACAAGCAAAAAGATGTCATCGCCAAGGTGGGGACCTCCACCCGAAAAGTTACACAGTGCTTAAGTTTCAGTAATAATTCTAAATAAATAGAAAATATTTTAACTGACCCAGCTCATAGTTCAACATTCAGCTTGGTCCAGATTGTTCTATTAATTTCAAATTTCAATACAATCTATACAACAAAACTTTTATATTTGCCCTAATGAGGCTATTTGAAAATCTGACGCAATGTAGATTAAAAAGTTATGTTAATGCTGTTCAGTTTGGGTTCAAAGGTCACAGTTGTTGAAAAAGCTTTAAAGGTTTTGAGCTGAGAGCAGAAACCACAGGGTTCTGGGGGCGTCATTAAGGGTTCAAATCTTGTTCCACCTCTGGCCCTCACAAGCACTTTTGCACCATGCATTTTACCAGACAATATAAAAGGATTTTCAGAATGGCTTAAAAAAATAGTGCAAAGTTGAGTTTTACATGGTGCTCAGGCCCAGAATGTATCCATATGGTGCTAGAAAAACTACAAATGTATGAATGTCTAACACTAACCTCACAAACTGTCTGAGTTCTCAAGATACTGTGAGGATATGTTCTCTGTAGCATCATTTAGCATCTTCTCCCTCTTTTCTTTCCTTTCTTTTTCCTCTCAGCTTTCCTCCTCTCTCTCCCTATCCCTAAAAATAAACGATCCCAAATGATATATTTTATATATATTTGTACATGTATTTTCTAATGAAACAATCAGACCTAAAAACTGGATAAATTAATATGATTATGTGGGACTAAAAACACCTTAACTAGACCCTCTTGATTTAGTGTTTACTTTCACTTTAAACTTTTGTATAACTGAACCATAAATGTCATATTTAACCAAAAGAAAATTGGTTTTAAATAAATAGTATCACATAGAAGACAATTTGAAACATTTTTTTTGTAATGGTATCGAGGATCCTGTAAGAAGCCCACCCTGGACCCCAGCTACAGAAGCTTTTAGCCTGTGTATTTTGTATTTTTTGCGGTCCATTGGTTTGGTTTGTCATATTGTCCACAGGGTCAGCTTTGATGGACGCCAATATCTACTGCTGGGCATTTAGGGCAAATTCACCCTTTTGCCCCCTCCTCCTCTCCCACAGTGCACCAGAGGGGAGCAGGGAGTGCTATACATTACAGAGGCCCTTGGAGACTGGCCGCTCACTCAGACATAATGCTTTTTAGAGCAGTGAGGGACAATGATCAGACACATGGCACTACCCTGGTCTGCGCAGGTCTTTAGGTGCACAGCTCACAGCATCGTCACATATTATTTAGGCGTCAGCTTTGTCACAGTCACATGTTTAACTTCAGAACAAAGGTGATTGGGATTGGACAGAGCTCAGACAGCAAGGAGCTGCAGTGAAGGATGAAAGCAGTGATTTCTTATGAGTGGTGAACTAGAATGGGTTCTATTATAGTTAGAGTGAAAGAAAACATTTATGTCAGCTTAACATGCTTTTTGCATTCTTTAAAAAATAGAAACAATACTCATAATATAAACAAACAAACAAACAAACTAATGAATAAATAAATAAATAAATAAATATTACAGGAGCGAATTTGGAGCCAGGTTCTATATTATGAATAGAATTGACAGACAAAATTGCAAAAAAAAAAACCCCACCAGGATCATGTAGAGCAGGTTAATACAAACATAGACATTACAACATGAAGCACAATACAACAGATTTACAATGACATACATTCAGATGCCTTTAGTGTTCACAGGTTTGGTTTAGTTTCTTCACTTCACTGCTTCACACTGAAGCTAAACAGGTCCAGATCTGTGAGAGTTTTCAGTTTTGCAGATATGATGTTCTGGATCTGTGGGTCTTTTACAGTGAACATGCTCACACCAAAAGTGGTCTTGCCTTTAGCTGGTTTCAATCACCGTTTGAGCGCCCCTTGTGGTGACACCGTGGGAATTACATTTCTGAATAATACCACTTATAATTTCAGGGGCAAGATTAGTTACACATTTAAAAGTTAATTTTGAGAAAGAATACTTAATGCACTTTTAAATTTTTTTTCCTGTTTTTGTACAGAGAGGCTACAAACACGACCTTATTAGAAGGAAACATTTCAAATTGGTCCTAATTGTCTTAGTTATTTTTTAAATATAAGTTTCAAATTAAAAATGACTGGCCAAAACAACTCCACGATATTTAAATGCCTCAACATTGTCAGTTGGTTTTTGATTTATACAAATATTAAAGTATATTTTTGGGATAGAGAGAAGTACCCTGAAATTTTTTTGAAAGGCAGACAAAAATGTGTGAGTACTGCAACTATGAGACTTCTGTCCTGTAACTGCTGACTTTGTAATGAGGAAATGAATGCAGCAGATGGTTGAATAAAAAGGGAAGATAATGAAGAAGTTTTGAAGAAGTTTTTGAAATTGTCATGATTACACCACATACACTTTTCCAGTAAAGTACAACCAAGGTAAAAAAGGCAGGAGGTCTTTGGAAGTTATTTAATATTAAATAAATAAATAAATACTTAACACAACTCCATTCACTCGACAAATGCAAGAGAAAGAGCATGTACCTCAGAAAGTCATTGAATTTTGTATTGTTACAAATTGTTATTTTATATATATATATATATATATATATATATATATATATATATATATATATATATATATATATATATATATATATAAATCAGTGGCTCTTGAGTTCCAGTCACACACACAATTGAAAACACTCAGGCCTCCCACTGGAAAGGTTATACGGCCATGAAGAACTCTATCACACTTTAATTTTCCTATTGATAATACAAACTAAAGAACTCATAACAACTGTCTCTTATTTATGTTCCATGGGTTCAGAGTCTCTTGGGGCGAGTAGTGCATTTCACTTCATTTACACATTTCCGTTTTATGGGAAAAATCACTCTCTAATCCACACATCTACTGCCATGAACGATATCCCTTTTTAAATTTGGTATAGTTGTATTCACATATGTCTAACATTGAGGAGCAAGGTCATGGAGCAAGGTTTTCGCATAACATCAGAAACATTAAGCCAAACACAAATATCTAAAGAGGTTTTATGCCCTAATATTAAAGTTTTTTGGTTGCAGGATCAGGTTAATGGTGGAGATCTGTGCTCTTCACATTCTTCTGTAAATTGTGAGCACTATGCATTAGTGGTGTAAAAAAAAAAGTTGGTAGGTACATTGGGTGTTTTAGTTGATGGTGAAGCAGCGTTCAATGTAACGATCTGTCTTATTGTAAACATGGAAAACATGATTGTTTTGTGCCCTCGTCTTCATGTTATACCCAGAAACTGGTTTGGCTTTTAACAGAAACCATAGCAACTCCTTATAAAGGCCTCTTTAATCAATGCAGCAATCAATGCAACAAATAGAGCTTCTCTGATCTAAAGACTCTCGAAGAGACATCAATCCTCCTCTTCCTCACTGTGGATTCACAATACCATACTACATGGTCAATATGCCATGGGGAAAAACAATACAAATGTAAAACACAGTAATATCAGAATCAACTGCATAGATCTACTATAATGACAATAAGATAAGATGTCACTATATTAATCACAAAGGAAATTCTTTGGAAATTAATAATTGAGCCATATAGGCCTGGAGCAGTCTCCAAATATCATATTTTTACTTTATTCTTAAAGGTGCACTCCATAACCTCCTTGCCTCAATGAAAATTGTTTTGTTCCACTTCATGGCACTAAACTTGTAATTGTGCAGTTTAAAAAGCATTCACTTTCATACTCTGAATGAGTATACCTTTAAGGAAATGTACCAACTCGATCAGGAAAAGCAAAACATTATTAACACAAATTGTGGCCAACAGCTTTCTCCTAAAATCACCAGAGATGTGCCATGAGATGTGAGTGAGCCTCCAGAAGCCGGATTAGGCTTCAGCCATTTAACCCTTACTTGCTATATAATACTTTGTTTTGTCCTTATTATATACCCCTCCCAGATGACTGAGTTAGAGTAGATTGAATTGACTAGTACGCAGCATGCATGACTATTTAATACTAACAGATGTTATAGAAGAATGAAGGGGCTGAAAGAGTACATTGTGACAAAGTGGGGAGGGAGAGAGCCTGCATGCATTATTATAATTATTAAAAAAATAATATTCGCCATAGATTCATAAGAATAATGTAACAACACAAATGATCAGCGCTTGTGTGCCTCTTGAATGCCAGAGAAGTGTACACAATATATCTCAGTATGGCAGTGTTGACTTGAGGGCTGCTACCAGGATCAGGCGGCGCTCAATGTGAAAGCCTCTCTGCAGATGGGACCACCTGCTGTCTCCTCTGTCACCACTCATCATACGCACATTTCCAACTTGCACAGATTGTTTAGAAAAGTTATGTTTGGGTGTGTGTCAGTCAAGATGCTATTGTACAGAAATATCTATATTACCACACAAGTGAAGTTCGGAAAAAAATATCTTATGTGAGTTAACAGTCAGACCATCTTAAAGTTTCTAAATAAACTGATCTCTGTGGGTTGATCCCTGACGCCAACCGAGCTACTGTCGTAAATCGATGTACGTCGAAGGTAAGCCAAAGGATGAAAACCCAACGTGTGTGTGTAAATGTGTATGTGAATGGGTGAAAGGTTCTTTGATGTGCCAAATGATGGCAAGAGGTAAAATGACCTTAATAAACTGTATACACATATTAAATAATGTTATGTTCCGGGTACAAGTACTGCAGTCAGTTTTTGGAGTAAGTGCAGCCATTGTGTCTCTGTTGTTTCCTCAGAGTACAGTAAAGAGCCAGTGCCATAAATCAATAATCATATCATTAATTTGTGCATGGTCTGTGGAATTTCAATGAAGTTACAGTAATGATCACATCAATAAATTAGGACAGTGAATAATAGGAGTCTGAGTGTAACTCTACATTTTAGTGTGCTGTTATGAGCCAGTTTTGAACTACATGTGAATTCTGTACTTTTGCTGATTTTGTAATGAAGAAGGGAATATGACTGACTGGGTGAAAAGAAAATTAAGTTTGGTTTCATCAGTATTACACCACACTTTTTCCTGTAAAAGTAAAAAAAAAAGTTACAATGTTTTTCTAGGTTTAAAAACATATTTTGAGACCCAATGGAAAATGGCAAAGTACAATGTACCGTATTTTTTTATGGATTGCTGATGGTTGAGTCCCTACTTTGAAGGGTCAGAGGTAAAGGAAGAAGGTGCACTGTTTCTCACAATCTCCTCTAAAAATAAACACAACCGAAAGAACTATTTACAAAGGGACTAAACACTGCATTAACACTGAAATAATATGTAAAATGTTATTAAACAGAATACAGTGAATATCCATCCATAAATATATTGTTAGAGCTATTCAATCCCAGAGTCCTCCTGCACCAACCGAGCATGATTAATCTAAACAGAAACCCAATGAACCCATGTGAACTATAGCAACCTCCCTCTACCTGTTTTTGAAAGCTTGCAAAGGGCAAATAAAAAGCATTAGTATGAGTAGTATAAGTGTTTTGTTGTTTTGTTTAATGACACACTGTGGAACATTCCAGATAAGTACATAGCACACCACTAAACACCATCTGGAGGTCAAGAAGAACATGAACACAATGACATAGCTTAAAAACATGAGAGGGTGATAGTACTGGATCTGAATTATTTGAACAAATGTGGACAACAAAACCTTTATCACACATAGATTTTATGACATATTCCTCTGATGATATAATGATATGTCTGGACTTAATGCAATTTGTCTGTTATTGTAAACTAATTAAAAGGAGTCTCTTCTGCCTGGTGCCATTCTACAAATACATATTCCACATCTCGGTTGATCATTTAATAATGTAATGTAAAAATAGCCATAAAACACCAACCAGATTAAACATAAGACAATAGGAAAAAAGATATTCTGTGATATAAACAGCTAAAATATGTAGTTTTAATTGAATGCAGTGCTATTGAAGCAGAGGTGGGTAAGAGGACAGCCTGAACTCACATTGCTTATTTTTTCCTTTGTGAGAGGAACACAACCACATCATTATACCGTGATAGAAATATATTACATAACATTTCTATTGTGATCAATAGCCCATGACCAATATGCAATATCTTTCAGTGTTCAATTGTTCATTTTGTTTTTTGCTTGTGATATGGTCATGGTAGCATTTTTAAAGGAGCAATGTGAAACTTTTCAATGTGCAATTGTCTTCATGGAGGTGTTATTGTTTGGCCTGGAAAAGTTACACGGTGTCCCTTTAAAGGCCCTGTATTAAAATATAAAACGGACTCATGTGAGCTTTAAACCATGTTGTTACCTCCTCAAAAACATATCTGGAGTTGTGTTTTGTTTCATTCACACGTTAGTTTGTCTACATATCCAAAGCTCAAAATGCTCTGCTCCACCTTGTGATGTCATGTAGTTGTAGGTTTTAGCTACATTTTACCTTCAGTTCAGTAGAGATCAGCAATTCCAGAACTGAAATCATCCAATTGATTCTACTGAAGGCGTATGGAATTTAAAAACACAGTGGAGCACTTCCTGTATTATCACATTACATCACAAGGTGGGAGAACTCAGCCTAGTGAATGAAACAAAACACAGCTCAGGTATGTTTTTGATGAGGAAACAACATTATAACATAGATCACAAAATAGAGTAACATGGGCTCTTTAAGGAGTTTTATAATCCTGTTCATAATTTATCAAGACCTTCCTTTACAACCACCTGTCATCATGTGAAAAACCAGTGAGAAAATATGACTGAAGGATGTCTGCCCACGCCAGCTCCACATCCAGAAATACTCCTCTCCGGGTGTCAAAAGCATCCTCTTCCTGCATCAGGTGTTAGCTAGTGGGAAAATGGGAAATAGCCCCCTCTACATCGGCTGTTTGTAGACCTGAACATTAGAAAAGGACCGCAACCTCCATGGGGACGTGCTTGGGCCTCACGTGTTGGTGGGAACCTTGTGTTGACAGGATGCGGAGTTGTGCGATGTCCTTTAAAGCTCCAAGTGCCAAGTAGAAGAGGAAGTGTGACGGAGACAAGGACACACGATGTACGTCCAAAAGCAACACAACAACAACAAGAGGTGCAATTCATGTTTTTATTCACAGTCTGATAACTGGAACACAGCCCAAGTCCTTTATTTGGATTTGTACATTTCAATTGTTCCCAGACTGAACAATAGCCTACTTTTCATCTTTTCAAAGCAGGTCACGTCCCACCTTTGTAACATTCAACCAGCCAATTGCCACTGAAATGTAAAAGTAATTATCTTTTTTTATCCAAATGTATCTGCTCTCAACCAAACTGTACAGTTTAATTGCAAGAACATTTTTATTTTACTTTCGCAATCCCTGATCTTGTTTTAAAAGCCTCATTAACAGATACATTTTTCCATTGTGAGATCAATAATTGTCATGCTTTTTTTTAAATCTTCTCATCTTTTGCAAGTACTGACTAAAGAAGCTTAACCAAGCTCATGCTGTCATTTAACAGAAGCAGGAGTTAATGCTGAGGATGTTGATGTCAACAGTGAAGCTCATTTTATTAAAACCACAACTCAGAGTCAGTGTTGATCAGGGAGAACTGTGGGGGACAAGCAAAAAGGAGACTGAGTTTGAATAGATTTTTGCATCATTTATTTGTTTAATCTCCAAATTTAAATTAAATTATATATTATTTTGAATTGACTGTACATGTGATCATCAGATCAACAGGAAGGCCCTTCAGATTCTGAGAATGGCTGCTGTAGCTCCAGCTTACAGGAATTTAAAGGGGATGTAAGTTTTTAGGTGAAGGGTCCAAAACCTTCTGTGGAGATGTTGTTTTGTCTGGAATGTTCCCCAAAAATGTCATAAAATTTAGTAGTCTCCATGGAGACATGCATGCAACTTCAACAAACTAAGTATTTTTGGCAATAAAAAGGCTTCTATAACATAAGATAGACACATTTATACCATACTGCAGAACATTTCAAGCAACACTGACAAGCAGAGTGTACAAAGTTAGCTTTGATCAATAAAAATAATTATATAATGCTAAGTTTAATGCCATAATGTGGAACATTTCAGGTAAAGCAGGTACATCTTCATTGATTAGGTAAAGTGATATACACTGGATTCGATATGCTGAATAAGTGCATTTAAGGATAGCTCAAATAAAGTGAACAAATAAATAAATCCTACAACTATAACATGATCATAATAAATCAAAATAAGGAGAATAAAAAAAACACAGGCATGTGTTTAGTTTCATAAAAGTGTTTAATTCCACTGTGTTTGAACAGTTTACATTTCTCTTGGACTCAGAAAAGGTTCTGCTCAAACTCTTGGTCCATCCTTTGATTGTTTTTGCTATAGTGAGATAGGAGCCACTGTAATAGTCCCAGTCACCAACACAAGAAGATTGCTTACGCTGTGACTCCGGTTCACTCAACAACACAGTTTAGCTAGTATAGTGGAGGAGATCAGCAGCACACAACACTGACAGAAGAAAACACACATTAAACACCAAAAAACATATACATTTACTTGGTCTGATGCACACTTCAGTTACTCCACAGTCGCCCAGCTAACTGTTACACAACCACGCACCAACATCACAAAGCAACAGACGCCAAAGTAACATTACCTACAGTACAAAAATCAAAAAATAGTTTAAAATATACAATTATTATTTACACCCTGCCACCCTCACTATAGACACTCACTGCGAATGTACACCCATATATACAGTTTAAATACATTGTCTTAAATACTATAAATAGAACTATGGTTTGGTCACATAGACCAGACTAGATCTGTATCATAAATATGCTCTTACTCTACTGCTGTTGATAGGAGCTCAGTGTTATAACTGAGGCAGACTTTAACTTGTTGCTTTGAATTACATCATGCAACACACATGGACGACACATAGAGGCCCTGAAGTTGGAAAAAAAACAAAACAAAAACAGGATAAATACAACAAGTGCTACTTCCATAACAACAAAGTGAATGGAGCGTCAATCAAACTACACAGGATGAGGACTGCATTCACATTGGGCTGTAGTCACAAAGCCAAAGGAATAGGACACCGTTTTAACTGTGTAGATTGTCTTCATTTTTTATTCTTTTTTTAATCAATTTATCAACTATTCACTTCCTCATTTGTAGTCACTGTGGCTACAATTAATTATTATGTTCGTAGTCCATTAGTCTGAGAAGATCTTTATGATTAGTCGATTAGTTAAATTATTATTTCTATTGAACATCACAATCCATTTTAAATCCAATTAAGGTAAAGATATGCTGATTGGAGAGTCCTAAAGAGAGAATATTTACCAATGTTTTTTGTGATAACACATATTTTGGCACCATCAGAAGTTGGTAAGTCATGGTTACTCAGATTAACTGTTACTGCCTTAGATTTCACAGTGCACAAGTTACATGGTGATTTATCAGGTTTGTACATTAGACCATCAGCATAACTGTGACTGAAATTGAGATCTTAGCATAACCTTTTCCTGCAATGTGAACACAGTCTAAAATTGTGCTCTCCCTATCATTATTGTATAGGCAAAGTAGAATATGATTTGTCATCCGGTCATTGTGCCACATCTACAAGTGCTTTCTAACCTTTACAAGCATGAGGCCAGGAGATTTACAAATTCCTAATGTGCTAATTGGTACTTGAAATTTGTGCTATGACTATTTTGAAGTTTGTCATTTGTGTGCTTGGCTAACTACCAACTCCAGGGCCTCAACCTAATTAAAGTGCTCAAGTGAATGCGCAACAAGACATTGGTCCAAACTTTAACTAGTTGCACTAAATTAACAATAACAACAAAAGCATAAGGTGGAAAGACAACAGAGATGCTCTGTAGGCACCAAACAGCATAAGGGGGCTGTGCAGAACCATATACAGTCAATGTGCTGCTGGATAAGTCCGTTACCTTGAGCGTCATAGAGGAGCACTCATGGCCAACAGAGACACCAAGTGTCAAAGCTGAGTATTACCATTTAGTAAACACCTAAAGCGCACAGTACATTTTTCACATATCCCTAGACATCTCCTTACAATAATATATATTAAATAAAATAAAGTGTTTACTAGTCACAGAAAGACATCAAAACCATGTAGTGCCCTTATGAGATAATATCCGCAATGAGAAAATCTAAAAAGCATCCCCTTTGGGCTTAAAATTATGATCATTCCACAGCAGTGAACCTGTTACAAACATTGAGAAAACGCTACAAGGTCTATACAAATAAACTATAGGCAAAATTTTGCTGATCACCAGACAGCACAAAGGTGAAGCAAAAACAGGATGGTTTCTACTCCCTCTTTCTCCACCAGATGAGGACTGGTAACTATGGTGCGTCTTTTCCCTGGGTAACGCTGCGCTATTTTTAACCAAAGGCAGGGTCACGGGGCACTCAGACACAATGGTAAAACACCTCCGGATAGCCAGCCTATGTCTTTCTTGTATATCTTTACACACAGGCTATGGAGTGGAAATACACCACCACCACCTTTTTATTAGCGCATACAAAAAATATATTGATTTTAATGAAAAGAGACTAAAAATAAAATTGTTGCTCTGCGTTAAAGGCTCAGAGACGCTAAATAGCCTACTTGTGCATGGATGGAATTTTGTGAAGATACACCCTTTAGTGGTGTGGTATTGTACATTGTTTAACCAGGACATCTTAAACTATTGCACATTCATATTTACAGTAATCTACAGTGGTGGGGAATGCACAGAAGGAGACTGGTTATTGCTGATGTGTGATAGGCACAATAACTTTGAGAAATGTGCTTATAGTGGCAACACTGTTTTACTACTAGAAACACTTACTGGTCTGGTACAGATGCTTTCTATATGTGAATATTCCCTTAATGGATATAACTTGAAATAACATATTTTCCTTCTGCACATCCTCTCACTTGAAATAACATATTTCCTTCCCCACATCCTCTAAAAAGACAGCACAGTAAAGTGAAGAGTCCCCC
>CM057086.1:16927506-17137506 GCA_029959045.1 Taenioides sp. WSHXM2023 | reverse complement strand
TTATTTAAGCTTCCTATAATATGTGACATTTTGAGGACTTTTCACCATTCAAATGACATCATATTTTGCTTTAAATTGTTAAGTGGTTGTAATTGTCCTAATTTGTCATTATCCTGAAACCATTGGATAGTTTACTGATTAAGCTGATTAAGTGTCAACAAAGATTGCATAATAATAGCAGAAGAATCAAAAATTAATATATAAGTACTGAAGCAGAAGATTGGAGTAAATGTTCTGACTTACAACCATAAATAGCAAAGATTACAGCAGTAATCCCTCTGGGTCCATAATCATAAGCAGACAAACTAATGGAGATAAAGCATGGCGCTCTACCAGAGACCGCTGCCCCATTACCGTCTGATCTTTTCATCCACAAACAGATTTATTATAAAATGAGGTGTGGGGATGTGTGAATAAAGGTAAGTTTTCAGTTCTGATGCTGCGTCATGTCCAGATGAGCTTCTCTGATGCCAAAACACGTCTCACAGTCTCAGTCCAGCTCTGACGCACACAGACCCCCCTCCCCGCCCCAGTCTGCGATCCTATCTAACACTGAAGCCGCCTCATCATTTGGACTCGTTAACAACCCTTTAGTCTGAGAGTGGAGCAGAGGAAAGGTCAGGGCGACATGGGAATGGTCAAGTGTTGGGTATGTCTCTTGTGTTACTGTTCTAGTACTTTTCAGTTTGACTCATGACCTATGTATGTGCATAAGTCTGTCTTTTATCTTTGTGCATTTACAATCATTTAAAATCCACTTGGTGAGAAGAAAATTCAACTTCCTGGGTCACACATATTTGATGAGAGGCTTGCTTGCTTTTATGTCCGATGCCGTCATCACCGTTTGCATTTTACATAGAGTAAGGCTGGTCGATACAGTTATAAAATCTAATTGTGATATTTTGCTATTTTGGTAAAAAATCCCATACAAATTTTCTCTTGAATGCAGCTCTAAACTCAAACATTTTTTTCCCACCCACACCTCCTATTGGTCAGCCTATGTGCCTGAATGAGCGAAAGGTGAGTTTAACCAATTGGAATGAAGTGTGACCATTCAGAGGCGGCAGATTTTAGTTACTTCTAGGCAATTTAAACATACAAACTTTTACATGAATCGTTTAGAAAAAAAAATATCATGATCTTGCACCAAGAGATTGTGATATAGATAGTCTGGCATATTGCTCAGCCCTACCATAGAGTAATGGGAACAAATCCAGCTTTCAAAACAATTTTGTATGCTGTAGAACTACAATTTTAAATTGTATATAAGCTAAGTAAGGCACTACAGTGTGTACTTTGAACTCACTGGCTTGGCTCCCATTTCTCTGAATGGGACACTCGGCCCAGGGGAGTGGATACTGGAAGGACTGGAAAAAGTAGAAGATGCTCCATCCAATGATGACGTTGTAGTAAAGCCCCACAAAACCACAAACCTGAAAAAGCATGGAGACAGGATTATCAGGAGCAGTGGACTCTAATCATAGGTCCTCAATTCTGCACTTCAGGAAACAACTAATAAGATTCAAAATGGTACCACTTACTATTTTTTATTTCTATAAAATCTATGTTAAGAATAAGAAAGGTTCAATCTGCTCAATTTGTTGCTCAATTAAGGCCAAAATTATAATAGGGATTAATCACAATTATTTCAAATGTCTTGTATTAATAGTATTTTATGACACTTGTTTCATAGCAATATGGATTAGAAAAGTGGCTCTGCTTCAGGTTTTGAGGGGCAGAGCAAGTACATATATTATTCTGAACAGCAATCATTAAAATTACCATTATAAATTTGTCATTCAATCTGGCATTTACCCTGCAATTACTGGCAGATTAACAAGAAATTCCTTGAGTATCAGATTGTCAGATTGATGCTGGAGAGAGGGAGAAGGACCCACCAAACTAACCCTAAAAACACAGTGCTGACAGGGTGCAGTTATTTCTTTTCTTGAGCCTCCAAAAGCACAGCTCAGAGCCACATGAATTATTGAACTGTTTTCTCTCAGCAGCTCAGACTGGCCCTGGACCACGAGGTATTTATAGCCTTGGCTCTCGGTGTGCCACATCGAAGCTGCCACACACCTCATGTGCGTGTGCCCCCCCTCCCCATTAAAGCACTAACAACAAGGCACGGAGAGTTCAGTGGGCTGTCTAAGCACATAACATCATGGAAAACATCAATGCAATTTATACAACAGTCAGTTCTGAACATCACTGGAGATCCAACATTATGTCTTGTATAAATACCAGTTTTCACAATGTTATGAAGAATGAAGATGGAATGAATTCATAACAATATATATTAGCCATTCTTGAGCTAACAAAATGCTTATAGTTTAACCCTGATTATTTTTAAGTTGCTGTACGGTGTAAATTGCTGTATTTTTATCTTGCCAGTAGTCAACACAGCCACTGCCACCTCACTGTGGCACCTGGTATTCCCAGCAGTCTGCAAGTAGTAACCAGACCCAACCCTGCTTAGATCAGATCAGAAGAGATTCTCAAGGTGTAACGGTTGTATATATTAATAATTGTTGTTTAATAATAATTAATAATTAATAAATACATGACTGATGCTTCCCTCACTGCTTTTATGGCAACCACAGCCCAACCACTAATAAATGAGCAAATTATTTATACAACTGCATTTGTTTGGCATAATAACAGGTTGATTAGTACAGTCAAAGTAAAAAATGTTTTAAAGGTATTGCTTCAGGAGGTATAATGAGAACAAGATCTTGATACTGTACTGAATGTACAGTTGTTGTTTTTTTTTTTTTTGTATATTCTATTGGTTTTCCTCATATAATTCAAATGTAGTTTATCATAAGTCAAAAAATTCTACTGTCCTGTACTTTGACCTGGATGAAAGCGAGCCTTCACATATTCCCTATTCTTAAGACAATGGTCCATTCAGATCAGAGTGATCACATGACTCACCATGAGGCTGGACACCCCGATGCCCCCCAGCTGAGGGTACACGTAGTTCCACACTCCAATGCTGCCCCGTCTGATCCTCTGCCCCACAGCTAACTCCAGGAAGAACAGAGGGATCCCAATGAGCAGCAGCAGGATGAAGTAGGGCACCAGATAGGCTCCTAAGACACAAGGAGGACATAGTAAAGATTAAATGGGCTGTAGAGCTTAGTCTAAAATACTGTGAAATCACCAAAAACAGCAAAATACTGCAGTGTTTTTCCATGTGATGCAGTGTTGTTTAGTTTGTTTATTTGTCTCTTTGCATATACTCAAAAGCATATAATATTTATTACTATGAATTAAAGGTTAAAGAAATGCCAGCACCAGTAAGAAATTCTGTTCTTAGGATAGGGTCCAGGTATATTTTGATAGGATTTGCTATTTATATTTTTATAACATCAAGATCCAGCTCCCATTTTAAGGACATCCAGTTGAACATTTGATAGAAGACTGATATAAATTAACAGACCAGTTTGTGCATTTAAAAACATGTTTGTTATGGTTTAATACTTAAGACCCACCACCACAAATATTATTTTGTTTTAGTGCGATTTAAATTGTGATTTCTGTTTGATTCATTTTGCAGTCCTACCCATAGTTATAGTAGCTGATATTTGAAGGATGCAGAATGCGTCCGAAACATGTCAAGGTATGTAAGCAACACTACTCAAAAACAACAACTTTTATTTGGAAATAATGTTGGAAGACCAACATTTAAATCTTTGATGTGAGCTAATATTTCAGTTGTGTATTTATTTCCTCACACCCTTATTTAGGCATGTATTGTATGTATTATATTTATTTAGCATTATGTCCAAATAAAACTCATTCAATACAAAAATTGTTTCCAGTCTAAGCTTGAATCAGCAAAGCCCCAGAGAGAAGTAAGTGATACACATCCAATCAGTGCTAATGGATGGTTAACACAGCAGAAGGGACCATCTCTTTGGGTTGGACTATTTCTGTCCTTTCCACAGTTTATCACTCCATCTACACTCACACTTTTTTATTCTGTCCATCCTCATTCACTGCAGCGACAGATACAACCATGTTTCTGCAGACAGAGGGAGAGGAGCAGTCATGTTCACTTGTGCTGACGTCAGACCCTGAGAGCTCCATGGCGACAAACCTCACAGATGGGCATCCACAAGGGGCAAAAGACAAATGGCCCTGTGATGTTCAACTCAAAAATCAAAAATACATTGCCTTTGTGTGTGGCTATTGAAGGTAATAGAAGCCAAACAAAGGCAGAAAGAGGCTTGTATTATTATCTGGATGTTAGAAGTGACTGCTGATGCGCTGCCTAGTACTCATAGAGCTTTGAAATCTATTTTAAGAAGACACAACACAGGAGATAAAAAAAATGTTTTAGAGAATAGAAAGAGTTATCACATATTAGTTTCATTTTGGTTGTTTTGAAAAGTTCTTCAGTGACCTCAAAGAGTATCACAAACCTAAGAAATATAGAAATATATTTTCTTTGTTTTCTGTTATTCAATGACAAGTGCTGTTGATGGAATAAGAACTGACCAGTGGTTGAGTTGAGTAGCAGACAGGGGTGGTGGAGTTTCCATGTTCACTGTTTACATGCACAGTTTCATGCACAATAGACTTATGCTCCAGCTACAAAATCTTGACCAAAAGTAGCTCAAGATCTGGAAATTACTAGGCCCAGTAGCTGTATATTGATTGCCAACAGCTCCAGTTTTCCAGAGCAGGAATGATGGATCAGCTCCTCCACAATCTTGACTGGAAAAAGGTGGCTTGCCCTCTCCAGGTGGGTGGAGAGTCCTTGCCTCAAGTGGAGGAGTTGAAGTATCTCGGGGTCTTGTTCACGAGTGAGGGGTGGATGGGGTGCTGTATCGACAGGCGGATCGGTGCAGTGTCGGCAGTGATGCGGACGCTGTTGGACCATTGTGGTGAAGAGGAAGCTGAGCCGAAAGGCAAAGCTCTCGATTTACCGGTCAATCTACATTCCTACTCTCACCTATGGTCATGAGCTTTGGGTAATGACCGAAAGGACAAGATCGCGGATACAAGTGGTCACAGGGTGGCTGGGCACTCCCTTAAAGGTAAGGTGATGAGCTCAGTCATCACCCTATCTCCCTGTAGTGGTTTTCCGAGCATGTCCCACCAGAAGGAGGCCCCGGGGAAGACCCAGGACACTCTGGAGGGACTATGTCTCTCGGCTGGCCTGGGAACACCTCGGCGTCCCCCTGGTGGAGCTAGAGGAAGTGTCTGGGCTGAAGGAAGTCTGGGAGTCCTTGCTTAGATTGCTGAACCCGCGACCCGGCCCTGGATAAGCGGAAGAAAATGGGTGGATCGAGGGATGGAAATACACATACCACATAATTTATATTAAACGACTGTCTGAGTGCTCAGGAAAGCAGACTTTACACTTCCAACATCTTCACCATTTTGATTTCAAAATACTATTACAACTACTACTACTACTACATATCTACTTCTTTACATGTATTACAGTTAATTGGCTTTACTTGCGTCATTAATTAGCAGCAATTGCATAAAATAAACCTAACTGCAATGGACATTTTCTCATACAACTGTGCCAGTGCAAGAAGTAACAAGCACTGAAATTAAATATTTTATACTTAGTTAGCTCTTGTCACCACATAAACATAGGAGTATCCTGGTCTCTGTCTCCCCTCATCTCTGATTTAGCTGCAGACACTGATGCTAGGACAAGCGCAGTGGCCCTTGTTTGCACCGCTGACTTGCTAATTGCTTGACAGGATGCAATTTATCACAGATGAGAATGACTCCGCAGCCTTGTGAATGACGAAACTTTGTACGACAAGGGTAAGAAGTTCAGCAGGGAGGCTTAGACATGTAATTAACCCGCATAGAAATAACACCAAAGGATGACAGATCAGCACTAAAAATTTGCCACACATTATAGAGTGGATCAGAGTATTACGTACAGTGCATTTTCATAAATGAATTGGAGAAAACAATAGGGCTGATAGTCAACAAACATATACACAGAGAAGTACTAGCAAAGAGCATATGTGAAAAGACAGATTCAACTGTCCTAACACTTATAAAAAAAAACAAAAAACTAGCTAACTCACTCTTTGTGCTTTCTCTTTTTTATTTTGTTTTCAAAAGGTGTACATGCTCTAATTGCCCTTGGGTTTAATAGGCTGACAGTGATGAGTCTTAGGAATATTTCTGTCTGACACTTTCTGAGCAGCAGCAGCAGCAGCAGCAGCAGCAGCAGCAGCAGCAGCAGCAGCAGCAGCAGCAGCAGCAGCAGCAGCAGCAGCAGCAGCAGCAGCAGCAGCAGCAGCAGCAGCAGCAGCAGCAGCAGCAGCAGCAGCAGCAGCAATTCACAACACTGGCTGGAAGACAGTGCTGTGAATTCTTGTCTTAGTGATTCAAGAAATGTTTGGTACAATGTAATGTATATTAATGTTTGGTACAATGTAATATGATGATATCTCCATCATTGGTGGTTTTCAGATTCTAGAATGTAATCATCTCATAAATCTGTTTTTCTTATTATATTTTTATACAAAAGAAAAATGAACAACTGTTCAACCTTTCTATTTGTACCAGGACCTTGACCTCACTAAATAGTGCACTCCCATCGTCATTAAATATTATAAGAGTAAAGAATGTTATGATGTCATCTGAAAAACAGCAATTTCCAATGATACACTGGTAAAGAATAAATATAAAAATGAATTGGCTACCACACACAAGATCATGTGTTTTCATGTTTTTAATGCAAACGCTTAAATGGATTGAACCTTATTAAACAAACAATTAAAACCTCGGAGCTACTGTTCCTATAAATTATCTTTATATACATTATATATGACCCTGGTTATGTCAGTGATTTATAGACCAAACACATTTTATAAACTGCATATTTTGATACTGTAGACTTTTCATTTACCATGTCTCAGCAGCCTGCAGCATATGTGCACTACAGTGGCCCAATTAGGATGTGAGCAAATCCTTCCAAAACATTCAAGTCTTTCATTAACAAACTTTTTATAGCTCTACCTACCACCATTTTAAATTTAAAGTGCATGTTTTCATATATTTTTTATTATTATTATATTATTTTATCTGGTGAGATAGTACCTTTGGTAAATATATATAGTTTTACAGTTAAGTGGCAGTTTGTGGAAAATAAGATGAGAAGAAAAGTACAAAAAAGTAGGAAATAGTGTTGATCGAGGAATGAATCGTTTAATCATTAATTTAACCAAATTAAGGTGTTGTCAAGTTAGACAGGTTTTGGCCCTTGTTAACATTATAGTCGCTATGTAACAGTTATGGAATTATCTCTAAATAGACCTAAATTCTTAGTAAATTCTTAAATATAATAGTTACCATAGGTAACTATGTTTTAGAGAAACGTGAAGCCTAACCTGTCATATGCACTTATATTATATTATGGTTGCTCTAATCTTACCTCCTCCATTCTTCTGACACAGGTAGGGAAATCTCCAGACGTTGCCAAGGCCAACGGAGAACCCCACCTGGGCCAGGATGTACTCGAGCTTGTTGTTCCAGGCTGGCCGCCCGTCCTCCGCGTCGGGGTCGGGAGAGGGAAGCAGGGCACGTACCGGAGCAGTGGACCCTGGACTCAGGCCCATACTCATCTGACTGCTCTTAAAGCCCATGGGGTGCTCCAGGGACAGGAGATCAGCCACGGACTCTGTGACTGGTTCATTGCTATGCTCCTTCTGGGTAACTTTAGTGTTCTTTGGCATGGCTGCGACGTGGGAGGGCCAGAAGGGCAAAGGTGAAAGGTCGAGAGGGGGTCAGGAGGGAGGTAGGAGACTTGTTGTACTTTTTGTTGCGACTGTGGAGACAAATAAAGGCATAACATTTGATTTCCTATTCACAAATAATCAACAAAAGAAATCTATCCTTGTTACGACTGTTTTTAGGCTGTAGCAGATTGATTTGAAGATGTCCTTCCTGAAACAATCCCCTCCAGTCTTTGCTGGGGGAAGAACTATGACAATGAGTACATGAACACCAGGAAGAACCCTAGTAACCAGATTATGTAACTTTATAGTCTTACAGTAGAAACACAACTGTTCCTCTTTAGCCTGTCATCATCTGTATTTTACTTTACTCTAGTGATTTTTATTGACTAGCATTGATTTGGTATGTTATGTTGTATGATATTTTAATTCAATATAGCACAAGGCCCAAACTAGACCTTGCTGAAGGTTTAGTTTTGTTGCGGGAAAAAAATGATGCCACTATGTTCAGTTACGTATTTTGTGTCACTTATCACAACGTGAATTAATACACAGAACATGAAAAGGTATAATACATACAGCAGATTTTACACTGAGACAGAATGAAGGGGTTTGTTATCTGCAGGGGACAATATATTTCCTAAATAATTGGAGCCTTTGTGATTTGCTAATTAAGTTTTTGATTCGGCAGTCATTAATTTTGCAGCCCTACAGCAAATCTCTGTATAAAGTATGGGATCTGCTGTATTAAGACTTGAGCTAAGACACAAAGTATATTGGATGCACCTAATTTCCTCTTTACTCAAAGAGAGATTAAATATAAAACTATTCTTCCTTGTACCATACTGTTGACAATACGGTATATATTTTGGTAGGTGGTTATACCAGAGAGCCAGACCTGTATAAGGAGCTGCGGATAAACTGTGACACTTAGGTATTCGTCTAAATCATTTCATTAGACCTGAAGATTAAATTACATCCATTTTACAACATGGCCATTATACTCCAATAGAGTCATGTGTGTCTCACGAGCAGCCGCCTGCCCTCTGTGACCACCAAACAGCACGCAAGAAATCCCCGTAAGCACAAATGCATTGGGTTAGAAGGAGGTTGATTTCAGCTTTTATTATAATTTGTCCCTGAATAAAGAATCAGCATCTGAATTTTGAAGAACATTTTTAATAACAATCCTTCAGTAGCTCATTTTAGTTACAAATCGAGTGATATTTCATTGTTAAAGATCCAATATTCCTCCCTCCTGTGGGCTCACCACCTGCAGAGGGGTTCATAGGGGTCTATGGTGCACAGAGTAATGGGCAGCGTGCTGCCCCCGCGACCCAGCCGGATTAAGCGGGAGAAAATGGATGGATGGATGGATAGATCCAATATTATGCAAAATTGACTCTTGTGAGCTTTAAGCCATGTTAGAATGTTGTTAACTCCTCAAAAACAGACCTGGAGTTGTGTTCCACAGCTACTTTTTACCTTTGTTCAGTAGAAATGGACAATACCAGGGCTGATCTTATCCACATAATTCTAATGAAGGTGTATGGCGTTTAAAAACACATTGGAGCACTTGACATCAGAAGGTGGAACAGAGTGGTTTCCATTTGAGAGAAGAAGAAAGAAAAACATGAGAGATCTGTGCATTAAACACATGTGAATGAAACAAAACACAACACCAGGTATGTTTTGATGAGGAAATAAGATTATAACATAGATCAGAAAATAGTGCAATATAGGCCCTTTAATAACAATCCTTCAACAGCTCCAATTTTAGTTTGAAGCTGAATGATATTGCGTTGTTAAGATCTAGGCTTGTCAAAATCAATACCTAGATCAACATTAAAACTAGTATTGACACCAGATTCATTTATATTCATTGGAAAAAGCAACACAGTATTAGAAACAAATACTTTCCTGAATAGCGATTAAAAACTACACCTTTAATATTTTGTGCATTATATTTTTTAATGAGTGTGTTTTTATAATCATAGCCATTTCTTAGTATCAAAATTACTTGTTTCACGACAACATTAATGAGCTTATTCATTCAATATCAATGAGGCTCCAAGAAAGAGAAAAGAAACATGTGACACAGGGATAGGATTACACAGTTGACATTTTGCACACATAAATAATTAGTGCCAATTGTGACCCATATACTGTTCGAATTATGGCTATACAATTAAATCGAATGGACTACTGAATTAGTCTGCATGGTAGATTTCTCTTTTTAGGCAGATTACTTTTCATTTTCAATTAATTACTTTAGAGTGGTTATGAATTAAAGAAATTTGTACTTTTCTACATGTTAATTTAACAATTAGCAAGCAAATGTAATATACAAATGAACATATATGTATTTTATAAATGTTTTGTAATTATAATATTGTAGAATTTAGTGTAAACCTAAATGTTAATAGTTAAAGTCAAGTAATTAAGACAGCAACTGGTATTTGTTCAGCATTAAATATTCACTTGATAGCTTTGTCGTAAAATAAATGTCCTTTACTTGAGTTGTACCAGCACAGTTGCGTAATTTGCATTATATAATTTGCTGTGATATATTTCCACCCACACAGCAAAAAATAATTTCACAATTAACAATCATTGTTCAACCATGAAATTCACGCCAGGCTCTGGTCTTCAGGAGACTGGTGTTTGTAAATTACATAAAATCTGAACTGAAATCTTTGGCATTTGCAGCTCATTAATTAACACTAAATGTCAAACTGTGAAATATACTCGACAGCAACCAGACTGCAACTCCATTCACTGTTACAGCACCAAAAAGGCATTTAAAGTTTGTAGATGTGAGCTATAGTGATGTTGTGCCTTATAAGAACAGCATGTTTGTAAAGGATAAATCAGGATGGCCATGGCATAGACTAATAAAACTTTATTTGTACATGTCTGTGTTTATGTCTTCATTATTACATACATTTTTCATACAATGTGCCTGTATCTATGTGCCTGTGTCTGTCTTGTTCATGACATTTATGTATAATTAAAATGTGTGATTTTATTTCTTTTAAGGTATACTATGTAACATTTCTGGTTCCTGCTTGTCTCCATAGAGATGCTATTGCTTTGCCGGCAATGTACAACAGTATGGCATTACACTTTTACATATATATCCATGGAGAGAAACAACCATAGATCTGACCTGTAATATGGTAAATTACAGGTAATATCTGTGGAGAGGTGACCCCGCTCAAAGAATGCATGATATAGCATTACAAACGCCTGTAACTGAATAAATGCAAGATATATACGTGTGATGCCATATTGTGAAACATCCCTGGCAATAACATTTCCAGGGAGACAAGCAGGTGTTGGACCAGAAAGTTACATAGTGCACCTACCTTTAAAATAATAATGCTGATCGATGCATGAGCAGTTAAGCACTCTAGCCAAATGTTTGTGTCTAAGTGAGAAAAAGTGTCTCTTTTCTCAAACAGGAAGTTCAGCCAAATGTAAAAACAGTATTGTGTGATGAGTATTATTCTCAGTGAGTGACTTGAGGCAGTATTTGGACTAAGCCCACTCAGTAGTAGCACGCACATGGCATTCCTCAACAGTGGGCCTCTGTAGTCACGACACAGCAGCAGCATTAAACAGATGCCTGCACAAAGTTATGGGGGATTAACAAACTAAAACATGTTCTATAAATTAGCAAACAGGGACCGTTTTTGCCAGGTTTACTGCTGGGAATAGTCTGGAAGAATTGCTGTTATTTGCCCCACTTTTGAAGAGAACTGAGGTATTGTTTAGTAGCTGTCCTATTTATGTACAATCATAAATTTTGATTATTTTTTACTATTTGGTCTGCACTAGATTTTTGTAAATTGAAAGATTGTGGGAATAACTTGATGCATCTGATGATGTAGTCAGAGGCAGATGACTCACTGCAGTGACAGCAGGACATCATGTACAGGGGACAGTGTTGAAGCCCATGAGTCCAGTAAACTATTTGTGTTTTAACACCATGAGAAAAGTGTGACAATGCAATTTCTATACAGTTAGTCCATCTGTTAAGTACCTTGCACCTTGCACAGTCATTCTTAGAGTGTGTCCCCAGCCTCACAGTAGTGTTAATGATGCAACGGCACAGGTTGTCTGTTCTCTATAAAGATGAGCTCTCCACTTTTATCTCAGTCTGGTTGCTAAGCAATGGCTCTTCCTGCAAAAATAAAACCCCATCCGCAGCAGCACCAATGGCCTCTCTCCTCTCAGCGTAAATGTACAGCACAATATCCACTAGAGGAAGGCCACAAACAACTTGCACTGACACGTTTAAAATCTGTGTCAGTGGTTAAACTGGCATCTTTTACAGCCAACACACACATGAATAACTGGTGCCTTAATTGCACATTAAAAAGACGCGGTTGGGCGGGTCACAAGTTACTTTTTGTTAGTGATGGTGAGCCAGCCAGAGGAAACGTGAATATAGCACAGGTAGCAAACAACACCTGCAGGCTCAAGCAGCCCCAGACGAGTCCAGTCAGGCCCCAAGCCACTGTCGGAGGAAGCAACCTCTGACGCCTCCCCAAGGTCAAACCAACATCTTAATTCAGAGATGCGGGAGATAGCTCGCGGCACATGGCGCGTAGTGGATGGATGCCATAACCGAGCATCAGATTTGGCCCCACACGCAGCGCTAAGGTATCATCGCGAACAGGGAGGATTTTATGAGCAGCGTCAGTCAGTGTAGCGGCGAAATGTGCACTTATCAGGTGAAAGATGACGCTGGCGTGTCCCTGAAACTGGGTGATGTGCGTTTGCAAGTCCCCACTGTTTTCTACATTATATTACAGCCGCACAACGCTATTTGTATATGTTAAAGCCCAACTGTATGGTATTGGTACTCACCTTTATGTAGGCAGTTAAAAATGTAGCGTAACACAGAGAATCCTAAACCCCGTGATCTTCATTCAGTCTCCGCATCCGTACGAACATCGCCGCGCGCAATGGAGAGATGCTTCCCAGTCACTCACACAGAGCGCGTGGCGTGTAAAGTCTGACGCAGTAACCAACCGCCTTCTCCAACTTTGCTCAGAGTCAGTGTACCAGCCTGGGTAAAGTAAGGAGCGCTAATGTTCCGCAGCTCCAACCAAAGTCTTCCTCACATACGCACGTATAACCTCCCGCGTCCACGTGGTTTGGACTGTGTTGTGGAATAAAACAGGTTCCCAAAGGATGGTAGAATTACTATGGCAAGTCACGACGACGTCTGACGCAAGTTTGAGTCACCCGCTCGCGAGGACGTCAGCAGATGATCCCAAAACATCTGCAGTGTTCTCAGGTGGGTAATATCAATCCGAACATCGATAACAACATTAGACACATGATACGAGCTGATGAAAAAAGCCAACATCCCACACCTGACCTGCAGCGCGCAGTGGAAAAAGCACTTAACTCTCCCCGAAGTAAGGATAGGAATCCACTCATTTAAATGCCTAATATACATATCAGACAGGCCGTGAAGTCTTCTGTAGTGTGGACTAAAACAGGCGCAAAAAGTCAGGCTTCTTTAATGGTTGTAACTCCAGTGAAGATAATTTGTAGCACAGTCATTTTTCTCTTTGACACCAGCAATTTATTCTGTCCTTGGATCTGGCAGCTCTACACTCCGTTCTCTCCCTGGAGCTCTGGGTGGCTTTTATCAGCAGGGAAGCAGTTTTTTAGCTTTAATATCCATCACTATGACATTTAGGATTCTTATCTTGTTGTTTTAATGTGGACATTAGAGACAACTCACGGCTGTGTTTTTATTGATTCATCCAACATATACCCACTTGCATTTAAGGGGGTGGAAATATACCCATCATGCAATGCACTGCTCTGAAAAGACCCACTTAGCTCTTCTGAGAAAAGAAAAAAAAAAGACACACATTTTACATTAAAAGTGGGATAGTATCCAGTCAACCTTTAGGATTTGGGACATTATGGACAGTGAAATTTGATAGCACGTTTTTTTTACAGCTGAGAGTGAAAATGAGTCTGTCACAGTGTCTGAGAGGAACCCAGATGAAGACTGATATCATATCTGATAGAAGAGAAGACAACTAGAAATATACTTTTACAATAGACGATGCATCAAAGTTGTTGTAAAGTAAAATACTTAATGTAAAGTCTAATCTGTGAATAAGCATATTTCAGACCTCTCTGATAAGGGGCAATGGGGAAATTCTAGTGTTGCAACCCAAAGTTCATTAAACATACACTTTAATCTAACCAAACTAACTAGAATATAAGAAATACTTTGAATAGAGTTAGGATAAACTAACCCAACCCTGACCCCCTAACTCAAAAAACTAAACTATCTTAACTATTTTAATGTAGTGCTTGATAAGCTATTGTTTTTAAAAATAGATTTTACTGCCTGCCCTCATGCTAAAAAGAGATTAGAATGGATAGACATAAGCTTTCACTCTCCTCTCCAATGCACCAGTGAACCTGAGGCTTCCAGTCACATGACCACCCTCCTCCCACCTTTATCAAAACACACATACTGCTACTTCAAGTCCTGCTGGGCTAGTACTGCTCCTGCATCAGCCGTCAACATGCACGCACACACCGTATATGCTCCCTGTCTCTTTCCATCTACTCATGTGACTCACTTTGCAAGGGCTGACTACTGGGATCAGTTGCCATGGTAACCTCCAATCATATGACGGTTTGTTGCTGCTTGTCATTTTGAGCGTTTTTCCTCCTCTCTCCTTATGCTCAAAATCTACCGCACTGTACGGCTTCAAATGGACCAGTAAACTCTACTTGCGAAATTACAACTTTGTCTCTGTTTTCCAGTCCATCCTTTCTGCAATTTCAAACGCATAGATTTTCTCGCCTATAAATAATTCATAACGGGACACACATTCAAAATCTGCTGCAGTGTAACTTGTAAAAAATACACCAATCACAAGGAAACAAAGTAAAGCACTCCTCTGACGTCAAAACATCACTCATCGACCTTGGGCTGTTCTGTCTTTTCACAACGTGACGCCATGGCTAATAGAGCAGCTGTGAAAAGCAATAGAAACACACTATTCATATAAAGCAGTGGGCAGAGAATAGAGGGGCAATGAGCCATTATATTAGCTGTGATTTGCTTCAGTACCACTATAACAGACCTAATGCTGCCAGGTATAGACTTTTAAGGCTTATCTTTTTATATTAGTTTATACATTCAGGTAATACAACTGAAATATATATTTACTCTATGGTTTATGTCACTGCAACATTAGACTTAGACTTTATTGATCCACAAGGGAAATTACTTGGACAGTAGCTCACATATCCCAATATATTATAATAACAAAGAGCAAACTAGAAAAGCACTCAGACAGCGCAGACCTCCGCCAAGCAGCTCAGTTTTCAAAGTGATCCAGAATCCAAGATTTCTTCTGGATCATCACAATCATTTGTTGGACTTACCATTCGGAACATTTCCTGAAAATTTCATCAAGATCCGTCCATAACTTTTTGAGCTATCTTGCTAACTAACAAACAAACAAACTAACTAACAAACAAATAAACAAACAAACAGACAGATGCAGGCGAAAACATAACCTCCTTGGCGGAGGTAAAAATATAAATGGTAATAATAAATTCTAAAGAAGTAGCAAAAAGATAGCAAGAGACTGGTACTGCATTATAAAGCCAGTGCACAAAATGGCATTAAATTGCTCATGTAAGTTTAACTAAATCTATCTTATATTTATACAAAAACTCAAGAAGTAAATGAGTTAAGTAAATAAATAAAAAGCGTGGTAAGGAAAGTTTTATTATAGTAATGCACTGTAATTATTAGAAACTAGACACATCTGTTATTCTACTCAATACTGTTATTAACTCAAACCCTGTATTAAGGATGTAGCCATGTAACAAGAAACATTAGGTTAGTTTGTTTCCCATTTGTAGTTAAAAAAACACACATTGGAAAAACATGTGCAAAAGCTCAAAGAAACATTAAAAACAACCACATAAACAAACAACAGACAATCATTACAGACAACATATTTAAACTGTGAAGTAAACTTACACTATCCTGTTACCACTACTGCTATGCTCTTAAGTAACTGAGCATTAGTTTTAGTTAATTGCAGACAGGCTTGGTGATGTTAACAGTAGATTCTTTCCATTGAAATACATGTAGGCTGTTTAAATATTTACCAGTCGTCCAATGAATCCAAGCACACTGGTTTCCTGTATTTCGAGGGGTCTGTCAACAATGCAACCTCCATCATACGCACTTATGTCAACTCTTAATGTAAATATGCTACAAATCGAGGCCCTGAACAAAATCTATTACAACCAGAAGCAGGTGCAAGATATCATTGATCAGCATTAGAATAGTCTGCCCCATGTTAATCCCCACAATATTATGATTACTGTTTGTATATTTGATAAGACAGAGAAGTCCCATAGCTCATTCAGTGCAGCTCTTTCTTGGTAGCCTTGGGATCGGTGGGTTGCCAGGTCACAAATTAAACCTGCTGACAAATGCTGGAGTCTAAAACTGGATCAGGTCTCCAGGGCTGTTTTTTGTGCAGCTGAATCTTGCGGCTGCTGACAAGTCCACTTCCTCCCTCGCTGTTACCCCTGCAAATTTGCTAAAATGGTGCAGTCCTGGATACAGCAGCACCTTGGCTACTCCCTTCTGGGTGCGAGCTATGACCATGCAGCTACTGAACACAAATGGGCAGTAACATGACAATGAAAAATTGTCCAGTGCTTTTTACTCAGGTGTTAATAGTAGTAGTAGTAGTAGTAGTAGTAGTAGTAGTAGTAGCAGGAGTAATACAAGTATCAAATAGAAGTTGTTCTGGATGAGATAATGCAAGTGTTTTTTCAAATCATGACCATATACATTTGGCGATGGTTGTCCTATTGTTCAAGCATCACCATTACAGATACACAAAGAAGTTAGTACCTTCCTCTCCGGTCTGAAAACATGACATCTCATTAGTTATTCCTTCTTTGCCCTTTTCTTATTTGCTTTTAATGAGCCATTCTTGCTCTTGGGGTGACAGGATGCCTATTAGCGTGCTGGTAAAACTACTCTGCTCCTCTCTAGATAAGGAAATAGCATGGAAAAGTCAGAAGGACAAACAGGGATATCGACACAATGATGAATGCAATGTGGTACAATCAACAGTGATTTAGGTTTGAGACAGTCATCTGATAAGTAATATCAAGCTTATGATGCAGGGTGGCCAAGGAAGGTAATGGTGATGAAATGAACAATCGAACGTTACATCAAAAACATATTGGGAGGGGGAAAGGAAGTCAATATTTTAGAGTTCAAGCTTCATGTTTACACAGGACATTTGAATACCTTGTAACCATTCAAAAGAAAAGTAATTGTGTTTTGAATTGTAAATTGCTATGGCAAAGAAGCAATATGTTTTATCACTCTGAAACCCATGAATAGTCACTCGAGTGATATTATTAAACTGTTCACCTAGAGAATTTTCAGTAATCAGCAAACAGAATATATCAAAGCTTGTAATGTTCTAAGTCTTGCAATTTCAATATTAGAGCCTTTCCCTCCCCTCTTAATTTCATATTGCTGCCTTTTTAAAGACCTTAGATCACAAATACAAAAAAGTGCTTTATCACCAGTGCAATGAAGAGATTAGAAACATACCAACAAAACCTACATTAATAATCATTATGGTTTATCACACTCATATAAATGAAGACTGAAAACTGCTTCTCAATTAATACTTAATGACCTGGGACATTAGACTTAGACTTAGACTTAGACTTAGACAAACTTTATTGATCCACAAGTAGCTCAAACATCACAATATAATATAATGACAGAGAGTAACAAAAATAGATGGTAAAGCAAAAAGAGCAAGAGACAGGTGTCAAATGAGACATAATTATAAAAATAAATGTATATGTACAAGTCAAAATAAAATAGAAAAATAAATCATAAAATATAATATAAAGTATAAAATCACAGCTATATACAAGAGACAAGAACAACAGTGCAAATACTATGCTGACTGACATGGCACAAGGTTATCTGTTATTAAGCTGTTGTACAGTTGTAGGGAGTATTATCTCAACACAACACAACAGAAATATCAATCATACATCTTCACATCTTACTCTAGATAATTATAGTATGCAAATGTGTGTACTTCACAGTTTAATAACACAATTATCTGACGGCGGAGTCATGTTATTCAGAAATAGCAGCTGTTTTAGAGCCATTCTGCTTAAAGCCTTTTCATGAGTACATGTTTGTAAAAAGTCCTGGCTTCCTGCTCTGATCAATGCATTTGTGCACACTATGCATAAAGTCAGCCCATTAATCTACAGCACGTCATCTAAGAACAATGTACAGTCCTAACAGCAAAGTTACTTCTGCAGTTTTAGTCCCTGTCTGGTACTAAAACTGCAAACTAAAGCTTAAAATTTAGTTTGAGATAAGACTCTTTCAGCAATTGAAGTTTCACTGCAGCCCCCTCTCTTTACTGCAGTACTTAACCTAAGCAGAGACATCTAATGAACATACAGTATCACATAAAAGACTAGGACAATAGACTCCCTCTCTACTCACTGGCCCACTCATGGCTCTTTTAATGCAGAGCTCAGATTGTTCACTATGGATCAGTCATAATAAAAAATAATACAGTTTTGTCAACACGTTTTCAGCTTCTCTCAGGAGTGGAATGCCTGCAACATGATTCTGAACTGGTAGAAATAACTTAGCTGTCAACTTATTTGAAGTGTGTACTGATTACATAAAATGATCAAACCAATCTTAAAGGTAGACTTTATTGTCCTTTGACAGAAAGTTACCCCTCTGCTCATTTGACCCATAATTCAATGTCAGTGGGGCATTTCCTCAGGCACAGTGCTCGAGGACCCATCTCCATGATCTTGAGTTAGTCTTGGTTAGGACTATCTTAGCTAGCGGATCTTACCTATGGTGCATGTTTGGTGTTGATGAGGGAAATCTAAGTGCCTAGAGGAAGCTTTAGTACATGCGTCATGCAGGTGGTGGTAAATTGATCTAGACTTTCTGCCTGTCTAGGCTACAGAAGTGATTTGGTCTCTTTAAAACCATGACTAAACAGTTTGACCTAATGCTGTACTGAGCCACAGTCTCCCGGTGAGCTGCCTGTAAACTCCCACCTCTGACTGAGAGCGACACTTCTGTTCCTCATATGACTAATCCACAGCCTCCAGTGCCAGAAGGCCTGTACTGAATAGGCCTGTCACTATGATCACTATTCAACAAATGATTGATGTAACAATATATTTTGAGGTCCAATATTTACACTTTTCTATGCATTAATAGTTTTGAGTAAGTAACTCTGATGACCCATAAAAATCTTAATTGTACTTAATTGTTTAACTTGCAGCTCGTGTTTTTAATTATATGGTTCACTTAGAGAAGGATTTACTGGGATAATCTTGCTTTAGTCTGTGACAATAAGTACTTTTAACAGTACAGTTTACTGTGGTATTTTCTGTAACAGTGTATCGCATTTCAAAATTTATTATCGTGACAGGTCTAGCACTGAACTTAAATGACCCAAGTATCCATCACTTTCTATGTTTTTATGTATAATACTGTGTATTTAATATTTACACCGCTACCAGTGTGACCCTGTCAGATGAATTCTTGTCAAAGTCTGACCTCTCTGGGGCTTGCTTTTTGGGGGGGAACAATAATAATCTAGTTGTGAATGGCCAGGCGTATCCTGTGAAATGTACAGCATTACTGAGACTTTGCTGTTTCTATCTTTTGATTAACCAGCCTTGACAGCAGCAGATGGGACAATTAAAACAACTCCTGCAACAGTTGTTCTCTGCAGCATAGTAAGTATATTTTTAGAACGCAAACAACAATGTAAAATGAGGCATAACAACAGAAAAACACCCTATATGCAACACCATTTGAAAACTAACTCTCACCACTTGTTGCTTCCTAACTGTGGTCCTCTTTGTATTTTGACATCTGTCTATCTGAATCACCAACACACTTCTTTCACTGGAGCTATGGTTACCTTTTTTGTATCTAACTACTCTGGTCAAACATCTATGTCCACATACAAGAGCTATTCAAAAGCATCATAAGACCTTTTATGGACATCTTCAGACCAATAAAAAAACACTCTAGGACAAAATGTTCACTTGCTGCTTAATATATAAAACTTGGGAATGGGTTGTCACTATACTAAAATTTCAAACTCTATACCAAGGAACAGTACTTGATACAAAACATAAAATGTTGCTTGCTGTGGCCCTGGCCTTTTATTTATTGAGCAGCAATGCAGTACAATTTACTTTTTCATGAATGAACACCAAATGGAGCACAGTGCTTTAAAGAGCATGGCCACAGTGACTCGTGTCTCTCATTCTCAGTCTGTGGAGACTTCAACCCAAAACAATGCACAAAATCTATCCTGAGACAAACGCCTTTCTACAGTACAACAGTCAAATAAGGCTAAAAGTAAGACTTCAATAAATTACCAAATACAGATAATGGCCATTGTAGTATATGGTCCCTGCTATCTTACATTACATTAGCGCTGTGCTTTTTACTACAATACAATTCCCTATTGTCAGTTATAATTCTGCATTAGAGGAGGTCTGGATAAGGTTTTCTAATCTGAGCAGTTCATTCCTGTATGTTGATCTGCCCTCTATTGGTAACACCCAGCACTACATTAGACATTCTTACACCCGGTATTATATTAATGTGTAGACATGTATAGTTGTTTATAGTTAAAATTTATTTATTTTGAAGCGATTAATGATTTGTTTTATGAGTTATATATTTACCAGTTTTGAGCCGGTCTAAGAGCGATTAGCTCTGTAATCCATCCTCCTCCCTCTGTCTCCTCTCAGCGGTGGAGGTAGACTGCTGAGACCTCACTGCCATCTGGACTCAGTAAGACAGAGCCAAAGCACCAGCAGCACCAGACAGACTGTCTTTATGTACCCACCACATATACAGGAGGCTGAATCCACTGAAGGACATAAGAGAGAAGGATACATATAAATACAATGAAAACTTTTCTTGCTATTTTTCCTATTCATATGCTGCACTGTTCATAACTAATAATAATAGAGACACTTATTGTACAAAATAGTGCTGCTGCCCTTTTAATTAAATTTATTTTATTATATTTGCACGGTGTTGTGTTAAATTTAAGTCTATTTTCAAATACGGATGCATCTTGATTTTTGAGTGTCTATTTCTCTTCTCTTGCTGTTCTTGAACTATGCGTTGCAACATTGCAATTTCCCCCTTGTGGGACAAATAAACAAATTGTTGAGAATTGCAGCTTCAATGCAGTGATCCAATCAGTTTACCCTTAAGTGCTTTGGAACTTTCAAAATTAAACTAGCAATAATAAATCATATCAATCAATTAGACCAAACATTTCCTATTATATCACAAAGAATAGAAACAGAACACACCTACTTAAATAATAACAGGTACTATAAGCCTACAACACCTTTTAAATATAATAGCTGTTCTTTTGGGGTTAACTTCGGGACATATTTGGTATTACCACCTCGGATATAACTCTCTTTCCACATTCACCTTCATGTCTGCATTGATAAAACAGTAATAAATACAGCCTCCACTGCCCTGCAGCAGCTCGCCCCATCAGTGGACAGTCCTGCCCACCTTTTTGCCCCTTGTCCCAAAGACAAATGACCCACTGTGGCCCCTTTCTGTGGGTCCTATCGATTATCACTGCTCTGTGTGTGTGCTCTCTTCCTCTCCGCTCCTCTCTAATATATCACACCTCATGTCCTCCACACACCCCATCAGGATCGATTCAGGTGATGTCTCTTTTGCTGTAACTCTGTGTTTTCAAGGCAATAATCTTGGGGAGAGATGAAAAATGATAAACACAATATCAATGTACAATCATGTTAGAAATATGCATTCCTAACACGTTCACACTTGGACATATATCATAGAAAAACTGGGACTAAACCTGGAACTAAATCCACATGAATGTTGAGTGCTACAGCTAAAATGTATGAGAATATAAAACTGAAAGAGTATTTACATTTTACAAGAAAAAATGGACAGATTCAAATAGTGAAACAAAACAGGGTTTTTTTGGGTTTTTTTTTTTTTTTTTTTTAGATTTGCATGAGCTACCCTTCCAGTTTTATTACACAGATAAACTTCAGGCTGACTGCAGTTTGCCTGATTTAAAAACACACAACACTAAAGATATGAGAGCTGGCAGCAAACCACCATTAAGACCATAAACAACAGAGCAAAGGCTGCAGTAACCTGGCCATTACAGAGCCCAGAGTTTGATGTACAGTGGTGGCGTCTATACTAGAGCCCATACACGACCATTAGAGGGAATGATTACTGCCATATTTCAGCCTGTAGTCGCCCGCTCAAGGCTCGCATAATAGCATCTCCAATCTGCTGCTCGTGACGGTGGGGAAAACAAATGCCTGTCATAAGAAAGAGCAGGTAGTGAGCAATAATTCAACAGAGAAAGTCGAAATCAAAACTAGTTTTCATAAAGAGGGGGGCTCTTTAATAAGTCATTTGACTGACTAAAATAGACCTAAACAAGAACCAAAAAAAATGTTTTTAACAACAAATAACTATAGTAATTGCAGTAAATTAGGACTAAATGATAAGACAATACCATTTTGTCAATTTTTACAACACAGCTATAAGCTGGCCTGAGCAGCCTTGCATATTTTTTATGTGACATAACTACTGCTCACCACTAGATGGTATCATTGGAGCTACTGTGACATTCTTTGTGACTATAAGAAATTAAATCAATAATTAAGAGCAGAGACAAACATTTTATTAGCCATCGATTACATGTATTTGTATGCTTTTATATAGAATTTTGGGTTAAAGGAAATTAAAGAAAATATAATTCCAATCACAGTATTTGACAGCAAGTGTAATGAAAATTGCATACATGTAGAATGATATTATAAATAAATTAATATTAACAAAATAATCAGTTTTCCCATAATCCCCCCAGAAGGTCTATATGTTAACATAAGAACTAATCTCTTTACAAAATCCCATTTAGTTCAAGTATATTGATACACACAGACATAAATGAGGCCTGTTTGATGCACTCAGCTCTTTGGTCTCTTTGGTAGAGGTCAAAGGTAAAGCTCTGACCTGGTGGAGTCAACATGGCCTTATAATAAAACAATAAACAACAGCCTCCTCTCAATAACCTCCCAGTCTGAGTCCCACCACAGACACTTTCATCCAGACGCTCTGAAATCTGAAGCTAAACCACTGACACACACTACACGGGTCAGTATGCCTGTTACAATCAGAATGACTGAAGTGGATTATATGAGAGAATACTGTGCTAAACAATCACATTCCACACACAATAACCATAGGAAAGGAAATTCCAGGAGACCCTTAAGTAAAACACATTGCATAAAATAATTAGGACAATACATTTTAAGTAGTTTGCATTGTCATAGATATGTTAATCATGCAATATATTACAATAAAATAGAAAAAGAAAAAAGTTTCCCTACTTTTGCAAGTATTAGTGGAGCAGATAAGTGTACTTCTATCACAAAGTGAAAGTTGCCTCTTCTCAGTGTAACTTGACCTGGTGGCACATATAGATCAAATGCCATACTGTGGAACAGTAATATAAGCAAAGTAATATATTCAAAATTATGGTATATCCTCATTATCCTCATTATCCCATTCAAACCATCTGGTCAAATAAACACAATGATTTTAGACTGTGGCTCTTAATGAACTGCTAATACAACTGCAGGAGTTTGGCTAACTTATCATTAGTATCAAAATATGCACCCTAACTTTATAGAAATTATAACATTAATATAACATTATAAAGGCCAATTTGCAAAGAAAGCTTCAGAATTTCACCAGCTAATTTATTGTCCATCCACATTAACATAAGCACAATTATTTAAATTTATGTGAAGAGTGAGGCTAGCATGAAAGTACTGTATAGATACTGTCGCAAAAAGAGAAAGTTCATTAGTGCTTTATTTACTCTGTGCCCTTTGTATGTGATGTGTGTGCGTGTTTGAAACCGCAGTCACTGACGGGGGGTGCCGTGGGTCCCAGGACACCTAATACTCTGCGTGCTCTAGGCCCAGTGAGAAGAAAAAGACCACTATTGGATTAGATACCAAAATAGGGTGAGTGTTTGTTTTAATCAGACAGTGACATGGGGAGCTCAGGCCTGGGGAGAGGGGAATGGAGAGGAGCGAGATGGAGGAGTCCTTCAGACAGATACAGAGTTTAAGGGAGCAGTCGGGGAGAGTGGTCCCCAGGCTACAGGCCCACCACAGGGCAGAAGAGGTCAGAGGAGCAGCTGGCCTCTGGAGGTCACTGTCAGGCCAGTAGAACAAGTGGACACTGACCACATTCCTGAGACAACGCATGTGCAACAGAGGAGTAAGGAGCTTCAAAACTAAAAAGTACTTCATAATTCTGGCCACTAGTACTACATTTACTACAGTCAGTACATTAAGAGTAAAAGAGTGACATAAGTAGTGTGTCACAGCTTAGCTCTGCCACAATTATAGCTTTGTTGGTTTGTGTACTTACAGATTAAGCATGAATGAGATAAACATTTGAAATCTGATCTATCTGATAACAACAACACAGTAATAAGAGCCTGGATAAGGAGTCAGAGCTGCAGTAATAGACAGACACTGCCTTTTTCCATTCAGTTATAAAAGATTATAAAGCTGTTTGCCAAAACCAGTGAAATGTGGCTGTTAGGAAGATTTATTGCTGCAGCTGACTTTGTGTAGTGGGCACTATAAAGCTCACCAAGATACACCACTAGATTTCAAGTGTCAAAAATGATTTTCCAACTAAAATGAAGGGCAATTTAAGATCTCTGGAAGCTCTGGAAAGAACATGTAGTGTTGTGTAGACCCGAGACATAAATAGATACCCATGATTTGTACAATTTGGTGCAATGAGAGAATTTCTGTAGCGTTCTGTTTTGTCTTTCAAAGTTTTTCCACATCATATACATACATTTATTGTTATTGTTAGAGTCTGTTGTTAACATCTTATTAGCTGCTTATCCTAAACTTTCAATTACTTTTTCAATCTTTTGTATTACAATTACAAACCATTACAAACAATTGTGTTTTTGGGTGATTATTTAATTCCTGTGTGTGTTTAAGAATAAGCCTCGAGTGATCACTTTTGGATAATCTAAGAGGGTAAAATGTGTGCTATAAAGAGGTAAAAGGTCCTCCTCTGGCATCTCAATAAACAGAAAATATTTTGGTAAAAATCTTCGGGCCCCAAAGGTAATTTACAGTATTAAGTAGTGTCTCTAAAAAATTGTATCATTGGTCGTGAATACAAATGTGTCTTATCTGTATGCTTATAAACATAGTCTATTTGAAAGAAAGCAATAATTAAAAGAGTTTGTCTCTTTTAATGATTGCTTTATCCACACAAGCCTTCTCTACTGTGTTATGGTAATATTATCCTTCAGTCGGAAGTGCAAATCCTGCTGCTGCGAAGTGCTCATAAATTAGATTTGGTGAAACTTGGTGCAGACGTGGTCTCCAGTGTGCCGTTCACTGTCAAACGCACAGGCACGCTAACACACTGCAGCTTTCATTAGCATTACTGAAATCCCCTTAAACTCCAATAACTGATTATTGTATCCTACAAATTCACTCAGCTTCATTGTCAGTTGGAAGGATCCATAATAGGGCTTGATCCTGTAGGTTTTGGCCTGGTCTGCTGCTTCAGTTAGTTTTATCTAAAACTGAGACAAGCTGGCTGGAGATATTACAACTGCCTCCAGAGCAGAGTAAGTGTTTGTGCTGAAAGCTTTTCCAAATCGACAAAGTAAGGTCACATTTCTGCAGCTGCTTCTTATTCCTGAGCCTGCAGAGTCATCCCAAACAGTTTATTTTTGATTGGCCCCCAAGCCAAGGTTGTTAGCCCTTTCTGCTTAAATCTCTAGATATTTTTTTAAATTTGCCTGTTTTTAGTATTCACAATTTTTGTATGAATGTATACATCCCCTAATTTTATAGTTATTATAATCTGGATGTAAAGTGATGTCAAGCAATGTTTTAATTATCTGAGGTCTAAATATTGTTTTTAGATGAAAGAAATGAATGGATTTTAATTGTAATTTAAAAAAAAACTATAGCTTTAAGTATGTGCCAAAACTCGTGCAGACTGAGAATAGCATTTATTTCTATTAAACAAAAATAGAACTGATCCAAATATGTTCTCTTTCAAGTAACCAGAGAACAACTATGTATGAGCTATGTATGAGTAAAAATTCAAACATTATGAGCCTTTTTGGTCCAACTACAACCAGTCTTTTTACATCAATGTATAGGTCCAACCAGGATATCAACTGGTCAACCACTATTTGTCAGCCGATATTCAATCCAGCAAAATTTTCAATATCTGTGCCGATATCTAATACCAGTATTGGATCAGTGCATCCATGCCCATAGTCATAAGAAAAATAGCTCTACTAGCTCAAATAAATGCATGAGTTGTCTTACCTCCCTGTTAGCGAGCAGTGCAGTGTGGGTAAAGGACTGCATTATGGGATGTGTCTGGGTGGCTTGGTGGGGTCAGGCCGCGTGCCCAGGCCCTCAGGCACCAGTAGCAGGACGGATGAGAGCATCCGCTGAGAGGATGACCCCAGAGCAGCGCTTGTACAGCTGCACCTTATTGGACACAGACAAAGAGATGCAGCACCATCCAGCAAGAAGACCGTTATTCCACTACGATCCATCTTGGGACAAAAGAAGCAACATATTTAGTGTGTCTTGTTCTACACCTTTGTAAATGTAAGTGTAATCAGTGTTCATTATTTAGGCTTATTCAAAGAAGAAAATATTGGAAAATGTGTATTCATTTAAACAAAATATGCTGGTTAGAAAGAAAGAATCTCCTTTACAAAGACCACATCAGAATAAGTTGTTTCACAATATTAAGCTTGAATTTGTACAAAATAACGATTGAAGGAAACTTAAAGAAGGAGAGCATTTGCTATTCAGGCATTCATTCATTAATTTGAAAAAAGCTGGTCTAAGCTACAGAAATTATGATACATCCTATTACAGACACTGATAGACTAAATAGTTATGACACGATAGTCTGTGTTATGGGATGGTGTAATAAGAACCATGCGCTAGTATAGTTCTTGTGGAGCCCGCTGTTGTATCCCGCTGATCCAAATCAATTCACCAAACTTAATGTATTTCCTCATCCCCTGACTGTCTGTCTCAGTTATTTGACATTTGATTAGACTTGGCTCTAGTTTCGACCAGAAGCGTGCACACGTCACTCTGTGAAGCATTTTACTCAGTGCGCAATCACTGCTGGAAAGACGCTGATAATTTTCAAACGCTAAATGGCCTGTCCTTTGTTCTGTTCTCTATAAAGGGCCGATGTGTTGACAAATGATTTTGTAAAAATAAAGACAAAAACGTAAATCTTCACTCATGTCAGAAGAAGATGCGGCCTCTGCGCGCGGAGCTGCGGGGTCACCAGAGAGCTCTGATGAGTTGCCAAATCAGCGCCTGTAGGCTAGTCTCACTGTACATTTTGAGAGAAAGCCAAACAGGAATATCCACGACAGAGTGGCTGTTTAATGCGCATAGGCTATGCGTAAAACAGGTGCCTTATTACGCAGAAACCTTTTATTACGTTTTATTAACAGCTGAAAAAGACTTAATAGTTCTTTTATGCTCACTCTGGCATCTTATAAATTATTATTTGCAAAATAAAATACAATAATAAAAAGCGTACCTACTCATTAAGTAAATTTAAGACTCGAGATTAAAAAAAATATATTAAAAAGTTGAGTTGAGAAGGCCTCTTATATTAGGAAAAGTCTTTTCTTTGGAATTTAATTTTGTACTTCTGTACATTTATTTTTGAGAACCATTACACTATTTTTCTGGTCAAAACAAATAAAAAAAAAATAAAATCAATTTGTAGTGACAAATAAATGTCATTTCTAAAACTTCAAATGTAATAAATACCCTGCAGCAGGTCTAGGACAGGCCTGTCTTCGTTAAATAAAATTAGCAGGAATAAAAATAAACACTATAGGCTATACACTGGTAGGCTTGGCCTAATCACTTCAAAGTGTCCGTGGCACGATGACCTGCCATCAAATACAGGCCTCCTCTACTGTATCCGTAAGCCGAAAAAGATGCGCTCAAATCCACGTGGCTTTCCCAAATCGCTCAGCAAGAATTCATTTTGACCTCGAGGGACCGTGTTTTAAAATTGAAAATTTCAACACGATAAAATACTAATCTCTTTAATCCCCAGTCGCACGCGTTTTCTTTTGCCAGCCTTCAGTGGAGACTTCATTAGCCCGTAAGTGGCATAAGGGCTCATTTCGTAAACATTAGCGGAAAATCGTGTATCGATTGTGTGTATCGAACTATACTATACTTCCCGTCCATTAGATAGCGATCCAACAAGATTCTTCTACTAAGTAATTATTCATCTACTCACTAATTAGAAGATATTTTACGTGTTTTAAGCGCTAATGACTAATACCCATGGTTAAGAAAAAGTAATCAATATAAACTGTCCACAAATGCATAATGTGAGTCTTATATTAAATGCATATTAATATTCTACTCTAAAGTGATTTTCATTGTTTGTTGCATTTGATTTCTGTCTTTCAGACTCATTCCCCTCTGGTGTTATGGTGATCCAACTCACTGCTGTCTCTCACTGGGCTCAGGGTGCTCCATGACGCCTCTCTGAGGTTAGACAGAGGACAGTGGCCGCACTTCCCATTCACTTTTAATACTAAAACCCCATTGCTACAGCCGTGTGTGCTTCCCAGAATGCACCTCTCCAGCCGCTGACCCTGGGGTCAGTTGCTGTCAGTCACAGCTTCAGATGGCTCTGCTGCTCCTGGACATGACTTAAGGTTCTGCACATGGGATCATCTCTGTGCATTCATGGTGCCTAATTAAATTAGCTATCCTTCTCCTATTCTAATGCAAACCTCAGGTTGAATCGCCGCCCTGTACGTGAGAGGAAGAGCCTGAGGCGTAGACGCTATGACAGACACCCGCTATCACACACTTATACTGCTTATATACACTTATACACTTATATATGCTCTACATGGGTGTGCATTTAGTCTACATCCCATAATATTCAACAAATTGCAGATTTTCCTGTTGTGTCCTTTACGCTGGGCACAGATGTGTGCAGTCTATGCCTGCATGTAGCATTGTAAATATAGCCTATAGACCTAACTTAAATCATTAATTTAAAGTACCACACAGTGGCACAATATTTGCTTCATTATGTGGTTTGGTAATATTTTAGGAGGTGGTGTATTACTTAATGCTTTCAACGAAAAAGTGTGCAGTTGAAATCTCTGAAGTGAGTTTGAGTGGTATCGTGGGCATGTGCAGGTTGTTTAGGAGGTCATGTGTGTCAGGGAGAGGATGTAAGGTGTAACCGGGTGTGACAAAGCCCTGCAGTGGGACGTCCCGGGACAGAGGATGTGGAGCATGCCGAGGTGGAAACTGTGCTTACCCTGAGGGCTGCAGGGGGCTCAGTGAGACTGGGGTCACCTTTATCCCTCGTCTGTGCCCAGCTCAGGGGCAGTGTGGGGGCTCCAGGACCCAACAGGCTGAACTGATTTCCTGAGCGAGGTCATGCCTCGGACAGGTTTAAGGGACAAGGGTTTAGACCACAGGGAGCAGAGTGGAGCTGGTCACGGACAGTGCCCTAATATATCTGATAAGAAAACTCTAAAGGAAAACACAAAAATATGTCTAAGGCAGAATTTAAAGCCAGTGTTTTCATATTGAGAAATCTGTAGACAATGAGTATATTTCGATATGCTTTTGGATTTAAGAACCTAGGACAGCCTTTATTTGTCCCACAATGGGGAAATTGTAGTACAAATAAAGGTTTTGGATTTCGTTCAGTTGATCAATTATGTCAGTAGTTTAATAGTCAACTTTTTGGATATGAAAAGCTAAATTATCGTGCAGTCTTACTTTGGGATTTATGTGTTTAATTATAATATATTTTTTATTTTTCTGAAGTCACCCTACCTCCCCAGCAGCAGAGACATATTGGAGACTCCTTTCCAAACAGCATGCCCGTTACTCCACATCATCTGCCTCTTAATGCAATATTCATATAAACACTCTACCTGCAGCAGCTCCCAGATCACAACTCTTCCTCTTGGCCACATTTCTGGAGTGCATTTACTCAGCTGGCTCTGTGAATCCAAGAACTCTCTGCCCCCTTAGGCTACACAGGACATGCTTGTCACGACATTTCAGAAACATATCCTATTCCCCCATGTGTTTACGTCCCTCCAACATACCCCCCTCAGAGAAAATTAAGAGGTTTTTAATGGTAGTCACTCAGTCAGCCTGTTTGATAAATAGTGGCAACTGTAGCAATGTTTATGGGCAGAATAACATTTAGAGTGAAAGGTTGAACGGTAGCTCTGATTTAGATGACAGCGAAGTCTTTTGAGTCTTATTGCCCCACTGACCCAAACATGCTAATCTAAGTCATGTTACAAGCTAATGTCGTTAAGCCCTATATCGACAGCCACTAATCACTTAGACTTGAGGGTGCTCTTCCTCTGAATTTCTGTCGGTAGCAACTCGAAAACTATATCATAAGCGGATTTCACACTTTGCAATGAAACACAATGCAATATGCTATTGCTCAGAGTTTCTCAATATTAGATTGCCGTAATGTCTAATTAGAATATTTTTGTGTACATTAACTTATAAGTTTATTGATTTCTCTGGTCTCTTACTACTATTGCCTAGAGCAATTGCCTACAGCAATAGTAGCGGTATATGTCTGTGCAGTAAACTACATAAACAAACAAAAACTGTTTAGTGCTGAGTCCAAGGCACTTCACCCACATTCCCTAGTATGAAAGTGGTGTGTGTCTAGTATGAAAGTGGTGGAGGGCCAAATGGCGTAAACAGGCAGCCTTGCTAACGTCAGTCTGCCCCACAACAGCTGTGGCTACAACAACAATTAACACTGAACATGTGTCATTCAACTATATTCCTGTGCAATACTGTGCAATACAATTCACTTATGTCACTTTACTGATATTTATCCGAATGCTGCTTTACATAAACATAGTCATATTATTGTAAATAACATTATAATATACTGAAGTCACTTTACTGAGATTTATTCTGTTCATATGCTGCACTGTTACTTTTATTGTGCATAATAGTTTTTCTGGTATTTTATATTTTTGCTCCACCGGAACGGTGTGTTACATTAGAGTCTATTTTAAGTCTATTTTTAAATTATTTCTTAGCCATTATCTATTATCTTGTTTTTATTGCATGTTCCATTTTCCTGCTGTTCTTGAACTGTGCGTTGCAACACTGGAATTTCCCCACTGTGGGACTAATAAAGGCATATCTTATCTTATAACAATATCTTACCGCCACTGAGTGTGGCGTGAATGAACAATGCACGAAGTAAAAAGCAACTAAAAAAATGCCACTTTGAGTGTATGGAAAAGCTCTATATAAGACTAATGCATTATTATTATTCCTTCAACTATGAAGGAATTGTATATAATTTACAACAATTTACTTCATATCGTTTATTTGATTGGACGAATTAGACACTTTCTCGTGTCCCGTTTTTTGCCTAATTATTCATCCCTAGGATTGCCGTAAGTGTTTTATAGAAGTAACTTTTCTGAATTATAAATTTCTGAGTACTTTGATATCCTATGTCTCCAGACTGAATCAGAGAGGGCCCCCGGCCTAAATGGACTTGTTGTTTACGCACTTGTCCATCAGCTGAGTGCTGCACGACTCAGGTATCCGCACCGAGATCCACAGAGATGTGGAGATGTCCGCACCGGCAGCGCTCTGACGGGACTCGGTAAGTGCAGTGTGTTTGGATGAAGCGGGTCTAGATCAAAGATAACACGTCAGAATAACAGTCTTTTATCTTACTGTTGAGTCAAACCCATTCGCACAACTTTTCGACCAGATTGAATAGATAACGTTGGCTTTAAGATGTGTCCATGGGTGACATTTAAAGGATAATACAGTATTTTAACTAATTTATTCATCTGTCCAAAGAGAGAACATGTTCTTACATTGGTATAGAAACAATTTGGCCTAACCAAACTGATCATAGTCGAACGCTTTTATTTTTTTTAGGCCAAGTTCATTAATATTTTTAGTGCTTTCACGTTTATGATATATACTTAAGTCTACATTTAAATGCTGTAATAACTTATAATGTAGCCAATGTATAAAACAATTGTCTTCTTTCGATGCGCTCCTGCGTAAAAGTGAAATAGCCTCTTGCGTCAAAGTAAAGCTGCACAATGGGTTTAAAGTGATTAAAAACATAAAAACACGCGATTGCTACCTTACCTCATATAAATGCGTTAAAATAAAATGTCTTTTCGCCGCGCCCATGTATGCAGTGTAAGCCTATAAAAAAAAAAAATTAAAAACACATTTGCAAAACATCGCAATGATAATAGGCCTATAATAATAATAATAATAATAATAATAATAATAATAATAATAATAAATTTTTAGGCTACATTTTTTAGAATTATTCTCGTTCGTTCCTGACGCCCTTAAATTGCGAATGCGAGTTGGTTTGATTAAACTCTCAATTTGAATATTGTCCGGTCAAAAAATATAATGATAATAAACAAACAAACAAAAAAATGGTTATTTTTTATTTCCCCACACATTTGTTTGCGCAGTCTTGTCTCTGTGCTACATTTGCATAAGGACCATAACGACATGTGAAATAGGAATTAAATGGTTAATTGAGGGGACACAAACCACACGTGATTGAATTTTTGGCAAATTATATCAGACTGTTGGAAGCTGAATGGGCCTTGACGCGCGCACATAGGCTCTCGCTCTCTCTCACAAGCACGCACGCTTCCACGCACGCGGTGCCGGTTTCACGGGTCTTTGTTTCTGATCTAGTAAATCCCACCCACTTGACTTTAGCGGGAGAAAAAAACAGAGACCTGTGCGCCCACTCCGTTAGCAGCCAGTCACTGTCCTCTCTCGTGCGGAGCTGGAGCGACATGGACACGGACACATGTTTGTCTTTCTCATCGCAGAGCAGCAGGCGGACTCCGGACACCTCCCCTGGTCTGGAGCACGGCTCTGGCCCAGGGACCTTCTTGCACTGTGATGAACTGAAAGCCCCGCACCTTGGTCCACTGCAGCATCGCCTGAGCTTACGCGGGGACCTGTACACGGCGGCCATGGCGGACTTTACGCACGGAGGTGCACAGGTCACTGCGCCCGGATCTCCAGGAAAACATGGCAAGTTTCTGGAAAGTTTGAGTCAGGACCAAAAGGGGACTGTGATCAGTGGGAAACCAGGATTTTATGACTCAAGCTCAGATGGTAAGTGCGGCAAGTTCAAGTTTGCATAAAAAATTAAATTTCCTTTTGGTCAAACAAACAAAGATATATTTCTTCCTAAACCACCTGTTGAATATAGTTTAACCAAATATATTTACTGTATTTCCGAAAATAAATATTTTTTTTAGACAAAATTAATTTCTTGGACTTGACATCTAAAAGAAAATGTATAACCTTTTTCTTTTTCAGTTTTGGTTGTGTTTTATATAAAATTTTCCCCTTTTAAGTTTAAAACTAAATACACTAACTGAACTATTATAATTATGCATATATTAAATTCCCAAAAATATGTAGTTAAGAAAATAAGCAATAGGTTTTGTTCTACTATGGTAATTAATAAAACAATTCAAACTAAATTTATCTTAACTAGATTAATTAGACAATCATTAATACATTTTCATAATAAATGATCATTTTACTCGAAAAGTGCAGTACATTACACATTGCAGTGAAAGTCTGAACACTTGTGAGGACAGGGTCAGAGGTCAGTGCCACAGACGGGACAGCGGCCGCCAGCCGTCACACACTAATCACTGTTTTAAATTATAGACTGGGCTCAGTGCAGGCGTGTGGTGAATGCTGTCAGACTTTATAGTCAATAAATGTCCATATTTGAGGAAGTGCATCCTGAAAGATTTCTTTCTCTTTATTTGTTTATGTTGATGATTGTGCAGAATGGAGGAGGATATGAGGTCTCAGACATCTCTGTGTCCACAAAAATATACAAATGATTCATGTTCCTGCCAAAAATAACACCATTACCCGCCTATTTCAAAGCCTCTCATTCTTTTCCAAATTAAGTTTTTATCTGAAGTATCTTTAGTTTCTTTGGTTTTTTTTTTTTGGTTTTTTTTACTCTCAAACTTGCCCCGCTAGTGTGTGTTTTTACAGTAGACCTTTTTGTCAAGACTACTGTTAGAGAATAATTGAATTAATTTATTTTTATGGTTTTCAGCACTATTAAGGCCTAAACCTTTCATTTTTACCTTAATACTTCGTAAAAAAAAAAAAATATATATATATATATATATATATATATATATATATATATATATATATATATATATATATATATATATATATATATATATATATATATATATAATATTATATAGTGGTTTATTTATGTTGGTTTATTTAATAATATAAAAAGTCCTGTCTTCTTCTTTCCAATTACAAACAAGAAAAAAAAAAAAAATCCAAGCAAACAAAAAACATTATGGCATTAAATCTGAATGTGTATTAGACTATTATTTAGTATAAATCTAATACAGTTGATATGGAACTAATTGTTATAATACATGCTTAAATTGCATCAGATTTTCTGTATTCATTTGCATTTTTCCATATTTCCCATAAGTGCTTGTCAGTGGAGCTGCAATGGATAGGGGTTTTTGACAGAGTAAAAGCCACAGTTACAAATGTCCCGCGGCCCCTGTCTGCCCTGAGAATATTCAGAGCTGTGTGTGGAGTGTGGATCTAATGGACATGAGGAAATTAATGTTGCAATGAGAAGTGCTCTGAGCGGCCCCAGATTGAATTATTGCAGTGGAGCTGTGTCTGCCTCCAGTGAGAGTGGGACAGGGTCAGACGTAATGAACACAGACATCAACATCCAAACAACAAGGCACAGACAAGCGTTTCGACGGTCTTTCACAGGGGAGGAAAAATAAACTGCTTTCTCTGGATGTAAAATCCATGGACCAGTTTTCTACCTATTTAGTAAATGTATCTAAAAAATACAAATACTTTTATAATAAAATAATTATAATTGTTTTAATGGTACATAATTTTAATACATTGTTGAAACATGAAAACTGACTGAGAAATTAGATTTGAATAGCATCAATACTAAATAGAAGTAAATAGTGGTAGCTCTTTCCTTCCAACATGAAGGTTGTGAGTTGGATCCTTGGAGTCTGTTAAATCTCCTAATCTCCTACTGTCCCACATACTAGTTGATGGGAGGGAATGGCTGTCACTGTCTACCCTGTGACTGGCCACTGTTCTGCTTGTAACACATGTTTTATACTGTGTGCACATGTTTCCTTGCTTGTCTATGTGTAATTCACATTTTTCAGCTTTCTGTTTAAAGGCAACATTTTAAGTATTTGTAAGCATTCAAAATATAGAATATTTTTGTATCACTCTGAAACCCATAGATAAAAGAATTAGAATTGAGATCCCACTGGTTTAAGGCTATTTAGTTGAATAAATTATGTGCGTTATTTTTCAACATAAAAAGACAAAACGTCCTTTGTGCAATGAGAAAAACAAGAGGTAATGGGTTTGGATGATTCTCATAAAAAAGTTTATGTGGTGCTATGTTTAATGTAATAAAACTGCTAAATGTTGACCACTGACCACTGAGTTCCGTTAACAGTGTACATTAAGTTTAGCTGTGATTTAATTATTTGGGTCTTGTTTTTAACACACATGATTCCAGTTATCGGCTTTCTTCATGGTTCACCAGAAAAGGCAGAACTTGGGCTATAAATAGGAATTTCAGACTTTGTCCATTGTAAAATACAGATGTAAAAATTTTGTAATCAATGTTATTTAAATTTCCTGGCAAATTAAAGAGTTGAAAAGTAAAGCTAGTCACATAGGTTACTTTATTAGACATTGTTAATGAAAGTAAATTATGGTTATTTTGACAAATCACTGTAATTGGATAACATTAGAATTTGAGATTGAGACATGATACTCTATAATAATAATGATAAATGACACGGTGCTTTTCAAAATACCCAAAATTGCATTATATTGAAGGAAAGGTAAAAACAACTCAAAACTAAAACAGAGAGAACATGTGTAAATTACCTTAAACATTTTCATATTTTCAAATATTGAAATGTTTTGTTTTTGTTGTTTTTGTTCAAAGGCAGAGAAAAGGTAACCTCCAAAGCCCTGGTCTACCCTGGGATTGGCTCTGACTGTTGTGCAAAGATGAAAGAGGCTACAGGCATGATCCAGGGGGACTCCATTGCAGACTCCATCGACCTGTCGGGAAAAAACAAAAAGCGCCGAAACCGCACCACATTCAGCACCTTTCAGCTGGAGGAGTTGGAGAAGGTTTTTCAGAAGACGCACTATCCCGATGTGTACGCCCGCGAGCAGCTGGCCCTCCGCACAGAGCTGACAGAGGCGCGGGTGCAGGTGAGGGCTAGTGCTTTTCTCTGCTTTAAAACATTACAATGGAGACTTACCACTGTCAATCTGGTCTGGGATAGGTTTGGTTTCAGAACCGCAGAGCCAAGTGGAGGAAACGGGAACGCTACGGCAAGATTCAGGAGGTCCGCAACCACTTTGCTGCTACCTACGACTTATCTTTACTTCCTCGTCATGACACATATCAGGTAAGAACTACTGTCATGGCAATACTACAGAGTAATTATTAATTGTTATTTTTTGTGTAATTTATGATGCTGGAGAAGTATGCAAATTTGGGAACACTTAACAATAGCTACTTAATTAGCCTTCATAAAGTGTGACCAAAGTCTTAATTCATAATGAACATATAGTTTATTAAGAATATCAGACTGTAATCCATTAAGTAGTCCATAAGCCTGAATATTATCTTAATCTTAATGAACTATTCATTAAGAAGTCTTTGTTCTTGCTTTAATTAGGTTATTAATAGTATAATTCTTGTAAAGTGGCACCCAGCATTTGCCAAAATGTAGTTCTCTATCTTTGAGTAATCAATAACTAAATTAGTTGACAAAGAAGAAGAGAAGAAGAACAAAATATTTACATGATTAATTGTTATCTATGTTATCTATTATAATACTAGAGCCAGTTTACAATTTAGTGAATACAATATGTTCAGGTTAATTGATTTTACCTATCCATTTTAAACAGATAGGCTGATAATTATTTTATACTTTCTATTCAGATGCAAGGTAATCTCTGGCCTGGGGCACCTTCAGCTGGAGGAGGAGGTTCAGCTGCTGGTTGTGTCCTGGGACCTGATCCTTCGTCCTGCATGAGCCCGTACCCTCACCCCCACAGTAATCTGCAGAGCTTCATGGGGATGCCCACCTCACCCACTCACCCTCATCATCACCACCCTCCACACCATCACCACCCGGGCATTAATGGCCTCTACTCCCTCCACAGCTTCCCCGGGGGATTGGGCTCCCCCTCCATTGATGGACCGGAGACCGAGTACAAGCCCACGGGCCTGGTAGCACTGCGGATGAAAGCGAAAGAGCCGGGCAGCATTCTCTCCTGGCCCACATGACCACAACAGTGCCAGCTCTCCATTATGCACTGACTGAGCCAAAGCATATTACATTACTGATCTAGTCCAAATGTAAACAGCCGCTCGGCCTATGACTCAAATATTCCCTCTCAGCATTTGTACAAGCAACACAAAGACATTGCACAATCCTGACGAGGACTGTTGAAAATGGAGAAATAACCCTTGCAAGTAAAACCAACTGTAATAATAATAATAACTGCATCTCACACCTCTATTACGTTTGATATTTGTTATGTCCATTAAAACAATGGTGGAGTTATTTAAGCATGTACAAATGTAATTATCATGTTAATCCTTTTTGTGTTTCTTGTGAAAGTAGTGTCACCAATAATAAAGTCTGTTATCAGCAGCAAGTGTTAAGTATTCAAAATAATATGCTTTGAAATGCAAGTTTCTGGTAATAACAACATGAGAGGCCTTATTTTTATTCAGTTACAAATGACAACTGATCAAGCAAGACAAGCTAATAAGACTCCTGCTCACTTGGTAAACTACAAATTATGGATTGTTGCAAGAATTTAATTTAGATTAAGATAGATCAAAACAATATGACAAATTACATTTTGGATTGGAAAGGTGGCATGGTGGAAAACGTCTGTGCGCTGTTGTTCTGACTTACAGGGAAATGGGCTGCTATCACTGAGAAGTAGTGGCACTTCCTGCATCATGGTGGGACACTGGGCCGCTAATAAAGAACTATTAAAAAAAAACAAAAAAACCAACAACAACGGAATTTCACTGTAGTAATAAGATAAAAAAAAACATTGACATAGTTATTTTCTTAACTAACTGAATAATGTCAACATAACTTCTTGGTTTAGTCATATTTTTAGCCTTGGATTTCCTATGAATCTATTTTATCCTGCATTTCAGAATACATTTAAGCATTGTGTTTCTTGCTCTGGTTTACCCAAAACTATATTTTCTTTACTCTTTACTCTTATGGCAACATTGAACTGTATTGCATTGTTCTGTGTGGTATGAATTGGGATGCCAGTGTTTGTCAGATTGGCAAACATTTCAATTTTTCTAACTTAAAAGACACATCATGTATTCAGAAATGCAAAAGATGTGGTGGACAGACGACAGAGCCTTCCTAAACTTCAAATATCTCCCCTGCAGTTTTCATTGCTTACGGGGAATAGATCGGTTGGTCCCTTATAGTTTTGTGTGATAGACTTGACATGTGTTTCCAATAGAGACGAACCAAAACTCTCTCCACACCCACTGCCTCGAATTCCAGCTCTGCCCGGAGAGACGGCAGCCTTACTGCAGTTACATAGGTCTGATTAGGGCCCAGATTAAGTGGACGAGATAAGGAGAGCTGTCAGTGCAATGAGGGACTGTGGAGATGGACAAAACAGGAAAGAAATTTAGACTGGTGTTCCATTTAATTGGAAAAGTCATTGAGTATCATGCTGAGATTAAGATTTAGAGATAAAAGAACTCTCAAGAGCTGGTTTACATTGGTAACATTTTAAATACTATTACCCATCCACCACTTACCACTAATTGTCTAGGTTATAAGAGTCCTTTTCAACATTGAGAATGTGGACATTATTTAATGTTATTCCTATTACTGCTTAAATATAAATGCTGTGTGCTCTTGCTCACATTATATTACTTCTACAGTATTATAAGTCATATAAGTCAGTTTTTGCTTTTATAACCACATCTGTGTACTGAAGCATTTTTGATCCACTGAACACCAGGGAAGAAAGACTTGCTAAAATATATCACCATATATATATTCTGTTTTGTTTTGTTTTTTAATAAAGATAAAACAGGTCATTGGCTTTGATCTCGATAGACATATATCAAGCCTCATACAAGGAACCAAAATATGAAGTAAATGAAAAAATGCTTTGGCCTGTTAATAACAAAGTGTCACCAAGTTGGGGTCAGTAGGTGAAGACTGTCACAGGAGACTTGTGCCTAGCCTGATTACTGGACAGAAATACGATTTAATGCTCATTAAAACTACAGAGCTGCCGCTGGCCACTGTTAGAGCTTTGATCTCTGCAAGATTTATCCAGTTGAGTGCAATTGCTAAGGTTGAAGAAGGAGGGCTGAAGAAGGATTGCTTTATTTGAAGTAGTGAAACAGCAGAACAGTGGTCACACAAAGAACCTAATACACACAGTGAAGCGAGAGAAACAAGGTCCCAATCTCACACTCTGTCAATGTGCATCAGGTAAACTAGTGATAGCCTTCTGCCTGAGGGCTGCTTGCCAATCTGCGCCAACGGCCTCCGGTCACCATCAATAACACCTCATACATAGCCTACATGAAGTACACAAGTGCCTTGCCCGAGGGCATAATGAGCGTATGCACTGATCGAAACTGCAGCCTAACCTCCAACCTATAGGCCTACGTGCAAACATAGCTCCATGTTGGTACTAATAAATAGCTAGTAAATTAAGTAGGCTAATAGTCTAATCATTGGAGATTCCCCAAACACACAGGCCTAGCATTAGCAGCATATCAGCGTTAGATTGAATGAATGTCTACTTTCATGTATCGCCCTGTCAGACAAACAACAGCATATAGCGGGAGAAAATCCGAAGTGTCTTTAAATTTATGTTAAAATACTGCCATCTTCTGGCCTTATATTATACTGGCCTACATAGGATTACAGATTATCAATGACAGTAACGCGTTTATCAATCTATGCAAGTCCACTGCAGTAGTAGTAGTTATAATATTATTACGGTAAATTTTATGTGTAAATTTTATGTCATTTTTTTATTATTACAGAAAATGAAGCCAGTCTTCCACTTGGTGCAGATGATTGACAGCCGCCACACGGCTCCCCTCCCTCATTTGAACCAATCACAGCGCAGGGGTGGGACTGCGCAGTAGTTCTTACAAAATGGCGACTGTTGTTGTTTTTCCGTAGAGTCTGTGGAAAAAAACGCGTATGACCCTTATTAGGACGACACTCTTTTGCAAGAACCAACGTTGATTTTGTGTCCTTGAAAGACACCGCCGCGCTACGCGAAATGAAAGGAAAGGAGCGGTCGCCGATTAAAAAGCGCTCGCGAGCCTTGGACGATATCCGAGACCGGGGAGGATGCCACCTAAGCAACAAGAAAATGGGGGTCGGCTCGGTCTCCAGCGGCAGCAATAATGGCACCAGCTCCGCTAAAGGCGACGGCGGCTCGACCAGAAGAAGTTTAATGGGTGAAAAACGAGACAGAGACTTTGATGGCCACGGTCGGGTTGGTAATAATCATGGCTGCCCGGGGGGCGTTAGCTCCGGAGCTAAAAACCATAACCTGAGCCTCTCGCTAGATTTGACCGCACCACGGAGTGCCTCGAGAGGGGAGCAGCGGGTCCAGGCGCCCAGCACGGAGAGTGAGTACAAAACTCTGAAAATAAGCGACCTAGGCTCTCAGCTCAGCGACGAAGACATCGAGGACGGACTATTTCATGAGTTTAAGAAATTTGGAGACGTCAGCATTAAGATTAGCCGCAACAACGAGGAACGTATAGCATTTGTCAATTTCAGAAAACCTGAGGACGCACGGGCTGCTAAGCACGCTCGCGGACGTCTAGTTCTTTATGATCGCCCTCTGAAGATCGAGCCCGTGTACATAAACAGAAGGAGAAGCCGCTCCCCAGTAGAGAGAGAGCTGTATACAACAGCGCCAGGCCACAGGCATATGCAGAGGCCGCTGTCGCCCACGGGCCTTGGGTACAGGGACTACCGCCTGCAGCAGCTCGCTCTCGGGCGCCTACCCCCTCCGCCTCCCCTGCCCCGGGAACTGGACCGGGACCGAGAGTTTGCCCTGCTTGAGGCCAGAGCACGCCCCGCTTTTGTCCCAGAAAGAGCCACTTTTCGTGAAGAGGACTTTATATCTCCAGAGGATGACCAAAGGGCCAACAGGACGTTGTTTTTAGGGAACCTGGACATTTCCATTACTGAGCCAGACATAAGAAGGGCATTTGACCGGTTCGGGGTCATCACAGAAGTGGACATCAAGAGGCCCAGTCGGGGCCAAACGAGCACTTATGGATTTTTGAAGTTTGAGAACCTTGACATGGCCCATCGTGCTAAGCTTAGTATGTCTGGCAAAATAGTAGGTCGCAACCCTATAAAGATAGGCTACGGGAAAGCGACTCCTTCCACTCGCCTGTGGGTGGGTGGACTTGGACCGTGGGTGCCTGTAGCTGCCTTAGCCCGAGAGTTTGATCGCTTTGGCACCATAAGGACCATTGACTATAGAAAAGGGGACTCTTGGGCCTACATTCAATACGAAAGCTTAGATGCTGCACAGGCTGCATGCACACACATGAGGGGCTTCCCTTTGGGGGGTCCCGACAGAAGACTCAGAGTAGACTTTGCTGAAACTGAGCATCGTTACCAGCAGCAGTTCTTGCAGCCTCTCCCTATTCCCCCCTTTGACATGGTAGCAGAGTCGTTTGTGCACAGGGCCACTGCCGAGCCCTTCAGGGTCCGAGAACGAACTCCTCCACCCGTCCACTTCAGAGAAAGGGAACTGTTTCCTGCCAATGACTGGCCCAACCCTGCATTTCGGGAGCGGGTCAGAGCTTCGCCCTTTGAGCCTTTGGAGCACTTGGACCGTGAACGGAGAGCGCGGGAGTCCTGGTCTTTGGAGAGGGAGCTGCAGAGTCGTGAACAAAGCAGGAAGCGGCGTGCTATGGAGGACGGGCGGCATTTAGACCATTCTCCTGACAGCACTGAAAGGACAGCAAGGCGCAGACGTGCCTCCCCAGAGGGCAGCCCGGGGGGCAGCAGCAGAGAGGGGGGGCGCTTCAGCGACTCAGAGCGCCCTCTACGGTCCGACAGACCCTCTCCAGCTCGAGAACGCCACAGCAGTGTGGAGCGAGCCGGGACCGAGCGAAGACTTAAAAGCCAGAGTGTCTCTGAGAAGCTGTCTGGCAGTGCGGCTCCTGTTGAACGAAAGCGTAAATCTGGGGAGAACAGCAAAGGCTCAGCCAAGCGTGAGCGCACGGATAGCTCCAAGAGCCAGCTCTCCAAACAGGACAGCAAACAGAGCCCTGTGTGGAGCGGCATGCTGCTGCTCAAGAACAGCCACTTCCCCGCCCACATGCACCTCCTGGAAGGGGACCACAGCGTGCCCACTGACCTGCTGCTGGATGCCTCTGCACGACCGCTGAGCGAGCTGAAGATCACCCAGCGCCTGCGCCTGGACCAGCCCAAACTGGACGAGGTCTCCCGTCGGATCAAGGTGGCAGGACCCGGAGGATACGCCATCCTGTTAGCAGTGCCCGGGACCACGGAGGAGACCTCCTCTGATGCTGCATCAACTCAACGGCCGCTTCGCAACCTGGTGTCCTACCTCAACCAAAAGCAGGCTGCTGGAGTCATCAGCCTGCCTGTAGGGGGCAGCAGAGAGAAGGACAGCACAGGGGTCCTTCATGCTTTCCCTCCCTGTGAATTCTCCAAGCAGTTCCTGGATTCCTCTGCTAAGGCTTTAGCTAAAAGTGAAGAGGACTATTTAGTCATGATTGTGGTTCGAGGAGCATCTTAAAAAAAAGAACACACTAATTTGAAGTTGTTAACTATTGCATGCTGTGTGATCTGCATTATGGGGTACACTATTACTTGGTTCTCCAGTCTTTGTCGCCATGACACTTACATTTAAGTATTTCCCCCAAAATTTGTTTGTTTCAAATTTCATTGTCAGAACAAATTTAAAAGTCAGTTGTTTCACATTAACACTGAGTTTCAAGGGAAAAGACAAGTCTGATTTTTCTTTCAGTACAATAGCAAAATATTTTTGGTTTCATGCAACAAAATCCTTATCACTTTAAATGACAAGGCTGCTTGAAAAAACATTACATGGGAGAGCACATTCTAAATTCATACTGATCTGATTAAAAAATAACTAAAACCTGTAGCATATAAGACACGGGACATGTTTTTAATGTGTTTTGGGTGTGGTTTTGAGGTCAAATGAAATGAGAATTGTGGAGTCTAATTACTAAAAAGGTTAGAATTTCTACAGTTTGGGTCAAAATGTTCTGCATACATTTATATTTTCTGTTCAAATGAATGTTTGTTCTTAACTACACTAAACAGTAGATGATGGACACTTGCTCCTGGTAACACTAGACTGTGGGATCTTTGACCAGGTTGCAGACTATAAAACACTACACATGAGAAAATACTAACTATTGTTTAATCTGTACAGCCGTGCTCCTGATGTGGTTGTGGAATGTGATAAAAAACTACAGTAGTGATGGATTCACATCTAAGGAGTGTGTGTTCATGTTCTGACAGACCATTTATTTCAGGTTTCCAATTATTAATATTTAGTACCAGTAAAATGTCTGCAAAGTAACCAATCCCTGCTAATTGGTCACTAACGGCTCAGTTTAATTTGATATTTTTGGAGTTTTTTTATGTTTAAATTTTATTAGTATAAAATTGGACAGTGTTACATTTACCTGTCTTTTTCTTGGGCCTCTTGCAGTGGTTGGTTACATCCTTGTTTATCATGCCTCACAGCCTGGCCTTTGTTTTGAGTTGTTTTGGTTTGATATGTCCTGAAGACATTGATGTGAAAGTGCTCCATGTGCAGCCCCAGCTCCTCTCTGGACTCAGAGGAGTCCTGACTCAGGCTCCTGACTAAGGCCTAGTGTGTATTTGTTTCGGCTCACGGCCCTCTACACCTATTTTAAATGGAAAAGTCAGCACTGTACCTTTTGATCTCATGGGAATGGAAGGATAGACCTGCAGCTGTTCTGCAAGTACACCTGGCACTTTCTGTGACCCATTATCAATAAATTGTTCATGTGAAGGAAACATGTTTCTTCGATGGATGTGATTGAAGAAACAGGCTGCCATACCTTATTGTGTTTCGAGGAGTTGTCACTTGTTTCTGCTCAGAAAAAGGGAGACAGTTTTATTAGCCAAGAACACAGACCACTGTTTGATTTGAGGATCGCTCTTTGGTTCAGGCCTGTTCACTTCTGCTAAGATGCACATGTTTAATTACATTGACACGTTTAACACTGCTCGTGTGCAGCTCCCTGCTTCAGGAGGAGCTTCTGCTGTTCAGAGTATGAGAGGCTCGCGTCCAGACAGACACCCACCTGACCTGATCAGGTCTGTGTCCACACGCCTCCACACGCCTCCACACTGGAGGCTGTGTACTTGCTTTGAAGCCTGTATTTTTGTGCTCCTCAGATCTGATCTGATTCACCTTTAAAAAGCTCAGAAGAGGATTGACCCTTGACCCCAGATAGGAATATGGTTTTCCAGTGATTTGTGTTAGTGTTACCAGACCTTTAGGAGCGGCTCCTGCTGTACACTCTCACCCGAGTCCTGCCCCAGGATGGAAGTGATTTGAACAAACAGCTTGATTTATTTTTTTGTTATTTTTCTGCTGTGAGGAACCGTTGCGCTGGACCTGGTGTCTCCAAGAACCCTCTTCATCTGACCTTTTTGTTCAGTCTAGTTCCAGTCCCACAGGAAATGGCTGTGAGTTGTTTCTACACCTTAGTGTTGTGAAGACAGTAGTTGTCCTGAGGAGGCTCCACTTCACACTGGCCTGAGGACCTCTGCACCTGCTCTGCTCACTCAGGGTGGGTCGCACACATGACAGAAGAGCTCTGTCGTCATGGTGAGTATGAAGACGACATGCTGCCCACCAGCTCTGTATCGATGGCACAGGCAGCTGGGTAAGTATCAGGTGTCAAAAACACTCGTCTGACAGAGGAACCACAGAAGCACTTTTTTTTCCCAAACACAACACGGTGACTACAGTAATCACAAACATTTAAAAATATTCACAATACATTTACATGAAGCCAGTTGTGTTTTATAATAAATGTGTTGGCAGAATCCCTATGTACCAGTTAAGGTAAGGCTAGTGCTGATTAGTCAGTCAAACATCTAAAAACTAGGCTACTCCCTTTCCCTCTTATGCAATAAATAAAATGTTTAAATCTAGCATTAGCAACATTTGCAATACAATGGATTACCAGTTTCCAGAACTAAATATACATAAATCTATAATGAAATAAGGCTAAATTGCAATGATCTGAACAGACCACATTGACCAATAGCCTGTATCTGTTACATACTGTCCAACAATTGCAATTGTAACTCAACATATTTATCTCTTTCTTGCATACTTAACCTCACAGCAATACAGACGTTTAACCCCCAATGGCCCAAATATTTGTCATTATGTTAAGAGAAGGCTGGCAAACATGAATGTCTCACCACAGGACTGGTGAAATCTGCCCTGTGTTTATAGTACAGCTCACTGGGATTAAACATGACAGTAATTACACTACAAGTACTACCCCAGAACACATTTAACATTCGAACAGAACTAGATACGAAATATGTAAATTGAGAACCAAATCTGAATGAATTTAGAATAAGCATTATCAGATGTACACAACAGGCAGGAGTCGTGGGACAGATTTGGCCCTCAACCATAAGACTATAAAAAGCAAGGCAACCAGACAAAATCTTAACCATTACTTCAAACCTCGAGGGACTTTGAAATATCACGATGTACATGCACCACTAATATAAAACATGCACTGGTATGGTATCCTATCCTCACAAGTGTAAGATCAATATCTAGAGATGGGTCCCTGAGTGCTGCACTGTGGTGCCTACTGCTCCTGACAGGTTGCTCCCTGGACATTCAGGGATGGGTCAAATATAAAAGAATTTCTCTAGGGGGACAGTAATACCTTAATCTTACTAGTGGTGCTTGTTTGAGCAAACTTGGCCAAATCCTTTTTATGTCCTGACCAGCATCCCAAAACATTTGTTAAGGAAGAAAATATATGGATAGTTGGTCTTCAAAACTAAAAAAAAAAAGATGTTAATACAAACCACTTTTATGCAATGTTAAAGCTTATAAATGTGTGAATCAACATTACATGTTTATTAGTAAAATCTGATTGGAGATACTTCATATCTGCAGACACAGATGGGTTTATCTATGAACACACCACAATGCATTACTTATGACCAATTTTGTGGCATCATTGTGTATGGAATACATAATTAACATAATGTATAAACTTGTGTGATATTGTCATTTCAGCTTGTCTTTACTTGCAATACTTTTGCCTCTTTTTCATAGGTTAAGCAGTGATTCAGCAAAGAGGGACCACATAGTGTGAACAAACCAAGGAGCTTCACTGCAACCACGTGCTAATTACAGTGTCATTATTAGTCCTATTGATATCCATGTCATTGTCCACTTTTAGCAAGTCACAGTAAATACATTTTCTTTTTTACAGTTTTCTCCTCCTGTGCAATCGGCTGTGGACTGGCTGTAGGATGCAACTACTCCATTAAATGTAAGTGAGAATAATTTATTATTGGCTTTTAAGGTGTGTTATTCTGGTAGGGGTCTGACTCAAGGGAGATGTCGTTGCCTTACCTGGAGTTTTCCACAGTATGGCATTAAATGTATATATCACATTTATTCCATTACCAGTGTTTTTATTGCTTTATAATACCTTTAAAAACTTTGCATAAATTGGATATTTGTATGACATAACTGTATGATGTTTGGAGGTTTTTCATATGTTTCAATAAAAATGCAAAACAAAAAAACAAAACAAAAAAAAACCTTATGTGTATGATTTCTTATTAAAAACAAATTTTAAGTAACAAGTACTGAAAACTGCAGGACAATCAGACTGAGAAACGGGTCAGTTTATTTTAGTGGATCATTTTAATAATTATTTGAACTGTTCTTAGTCTCTAAAGTTGAACATATTTAAAAGCAGTAACAAAATATTGCTCAACTTCAGCAGCAGAAATATTTGAGTGATGCATGATGAACAAGAACCCATTTTCCATTGAAGAATTTCTTTAACCAAATATCTAAGGAAAATCCCAAACCAAAGACTACTTTAAAACCTCATAATAGTTTCATAAATGTACAAAATATTCAGTGGATTCAATAAACAGATGAAACTCCTGCCCTGATGGGCTTTTGTCCAAGGCTGTCATTGACACAAAACAAAGAACCCTGGTCAGTATTGTGAAAGTGAGCTGAGGGGAACTAATTTGGTGATAACTGAAACAGAATTCTTTGTGTACAAACCTTTTGAGGCCACAAGAGGGAGCTGCAACAAACCACTTCACCTTATTCTAGACATAGCTAAATTCTCCAGGTCATGGTGAATGGCTTTGTATCACAAACCTGACACCTTAAAAAACAATTTGATCAAGCAGATGAAGGTGAACATAAAATGTCTTTGGCTGGCATCACAGTATACAAAAAGATACAGTGCAGTATCTTAAGGCAAATAGTGGTGACAAACATAATATTGATTTGACAAACAATAAGAGTCTTAAGTATTACACAACATAACATGAGTTGCATAGCCAATAGTTGGCTGCCTGCAGGCACTGAGGAGGCTGTGCAACAAGTCACCACAAAGTCCAGTCAGAGCACCGTCAAGAACATCATTCACATAATACAAGCAAAACTTGGTCAGATTCATCAAAGGAAACATTGTAAAGAAAAGAAAACTGCTTGTTGGCCATTGGCTAAAATAAGCCTCATACTAAAAGTCATGGGCAAAAATGGCAAAATCGTACAGATGTGTGTAGCAACTAGCAAGCTAATGACTTCTTCATCAGTGGTATAATGTAGAGGTTTCCAGCTGAAGTTTAGAAAATGCTTGTTTGTGTGTTACCCCAGTTTCAACTGTGAGGCAACTTTTTGGCTTTTTGCTGATTCATTATCTTCACTACTAGCAGAGTGAGGGAGCATGCAGCATTTTTTTAAAGTTGGCTCAAAGTGCATATCTATAAGCACAGGCTTTCTAAGAATCAAAGTGAAGAGGTTAAAAATGTGTGCTATCTGAGGTTATATGTATGCATAGCTAGTTATCAGCAATATTATGCGTTATTACTATTACTGTATATAAACTCGCAGCTTAGTTACATTGTGCTGATATAAAATATAAATTTGGAGCATGTGCCTTTGAGGATAGATGATCTAAAATGATCTAAATAAGTGTTATCCAAAGAGATTCTGCTAAAACCTTTGGCTTCCAGAGTTCTTATTGCCCCATACATACACTGTGTGTGCACAGTTATTAGGCAAGTGGGTATTTTGACCATTTATGCATATTTTCCAACTCCAAGCTGTATAAACTCTTATTGGATTTAAGCATATCAGGTCATGTATTTGTCTAACGACGGTGTGGCCTCAACACCCTATATCAAGGTGTGCAGAATTATTAGGCAGCTTCTTTTCCTCAGACAACATGGGCCAAAAAAGAGATTTAACTGACTCTGAAAAGTTAAAAATTGTAAAAAGTCTTTCAGAGGGAGGCAGCACTCTTGAAATTACAAAGATATTGGGGCCTGATCACAGAACTATCAAACATTCTGATGCAAATAGTCAACAGTGTCACAAGAAATGCGTTGAGAAAAAAGACGGACCAGATGGATGGGCCCGTGGCTGGATCAGTAATTGGCACAGAGCTCCACTTCAATTCAGACACCAGCAAGATGGAGGTGGGGTACTGGTATGGCCTGGTATTATTAAAGATGAGCTTGTTGGACCTTTTTGGGTTAAGGATCGACTCAAAATGAACTCCAAAACCTACTGCCAGTTTTTAGGAGACACTTTCTTCAAGCAGTGGTACAGAAAAAAGTCTGCATCTTTCAGAAGGACCATGATTTTTATGCAGGACAATGCTCCATCGCATGCTCGAAGATGAAAAAATAACCTCACCTGACCTAGGCCCTATTGAGAACTTGTGGACCCTTCTTAAACAGGAGATTTACGGTGAAGGAAAATAGTCCACCTCTCTGAACAGTGTCTGGGAGGCTGTGGTTGCTGCTGCACAAAAAGTTGATCATCAACAGATCAGGAAACTGACAGACTCCATGAATGAAAAAAGGCTTATGACCATTATTGAGAAGGGTGGTTATATTGGTCACTGTTTGTTTTTTTTTTGAAACGTCAGAAATAATTATTTGTAAATTTTTAGTTTTTTATTATTCTGACAGATGAAAATAAACAAGTGAGAATGGAAAATGTTCATTTTTCATTTAGCTGCGTTACAATTCTCCACATTAATAGTTGCCCAATAATTGTGCACACTTAGATTTTCTCCTAAGAAAACTTCACTTTTACTTTCTTAAATATTCAGGTTTGAAGTTTATTAAAATTTTGGTTGACCGAGACCACTGTAGTTGTTCAGTTATAAAATGAATCCTCATAAATACAACTAATATCTAACTGCCTAATAATTATGCACACAGTGTATATTCATACCCATCATGCAGCCAGCTTCTTGTTTCTGTTAAGTTTAAGTCTGTGCATGACTGAAGGGTGTTGTCCAGTTCTGACCCTATACCAAGACCAGATTCAAGTCTCAAGTATCCAGTCCAAAGACAGTCTGAGCTGGTTCCAAAGGCATTCCCTGGTTTTGTGAGGTCTACACGGCCCCGTTGTGTGTGCGGTCTGAGATAAAGCAGCCGTTGGTCCTGCAGCTGCTGCTCTCAGCTTTGGGAGAGTGGACTCGTCTCTTGCGGGCCTTCCAGCGCTGGGCGAGGGGCTCCAGGAAGAAGGACAGAGAGGAGAGCAGGTAGCACAGCCCGGCCAGGTAGAAGGAGCAATCGTAGGTCTGTGTATAATCATACAGGAGGCCTGAAACATACAGTTTAAAGGTACATTTCAGTGCAAGGATAATATTTGAAATCCAACTGAAACACCCCCTATGTTTTTTCCTGAAAGTCTGTAATCCATTGACCATAAGCAACCCTTGCGTTTAAAAATTGCATTGACAACACTGGTGTTCTGTGAAATCTCGATCATCTAACTGCAAAAATGTCTTCCAGGTATAAAGTAAATATTTACTATTGAAGTCCTATAGGTCCAAATAAACTCAGCAACCTGCAGCAATGTAGCAAGACTCACTCTATGCAACCAATCTATTATGGTACAGTCCTTTGTATCTTATTATGATATTATCATGATATTATTACCATGCTAAATATGTATCCATACAATGGCCTTATTGGGACTTCATGCTAGAAAATCTTTGGTTTATTTGTACTTCTGTCAAAAACACAGTTTTCCCCAGCGGCATTGAAGGATGGATCAAATGCAGGACACATTTCTCAAAAAGTACACACAAGGAGTTGGACAGTGAGGTGGATAGTTTTACCTAAGGTTTATGAGACAATGTATTTCTTCATTTGTCCAGGAGTGGTTCAATATAAAAACACTGTCCACATGACCACAGCTGAAAGTTCAAGTTCAAGGTAGACTAGCTATTTTGAGTTGTCACCAGTTGAACCAGGTAGCCTAGAAAAAGCCCAAAACCCCAGACAATTGCTGACAGTTGGAGTGACTTGTAAGTGGATCGACAGGTCAAAGGGAAAATGCCTTCACAGACACAGAGAGAGTTAGCTTAACTCAATGTTTTTGACACTAGTCACAGAGAATGTAAACAGACCCCCATCCTATTTCCAGACCAGCCTAAAGGAGCTCTTTGGTCACGTTTCAACACAATTCTCTACTCAGAGATGGCCTAATACTGTCAAAATGGACCAAGTCAGGAGGTACAGGGGAGCCCCAACCACAAATATGTTAAGTGGGGCCAAATGTTGAGGAGAAAGAGTACACCCTTCTTGGAAGGCCTACAGCAGAACCAGGGGTTGTGCAAAATATGCCATCAAATCAGACTTCAAGGGGTGCAGGTAAATTGAAGAAAAAAAAAAAAAAAAAAAAGAAAAGAAAGAAAATATGTGTATAGTATATGACTGTGTGTGTTTCAGTCTCTTACAAATACTACTACTACTACTACTCCCAGTGCTACTAATAACTTTTAAGTAGGCAGAACACAAAATACACTAAACATTAAGCATGCATATTTCTCTGCAGAAGCCCTTCATACACATTTAACCTACATACACAAATCAAATCAAACTTGTTGCAACTGGTCTGGATAATTGCTCTACCACTCAAACAGCCTTTTGCAGAATTTATTGCCTTTCATTCCTCCACTTAAAACATATATCTTCCTATAATGATGTTTGTCACATGAAAATAACCTGGTCTAACCCCTGACTTTGTCATGTGACAGTGATCTGCATAGAGCAAAACTGTGTTTTTCTGAGAATCTGGCTTGACTTGCTCACAGGCAAAGAGAGTGAAATTTGACCCAGTAACCTCTGTACACCTTTTCATCCCAAAATCCGAGCTGGTGTTGAAGGCTGCACTAACTATAGCTTGTTTTTCTCCTCTCTGCCACATTTTCCACACATTTCAAGCATGTTAAGGCTAAGGAAATCTGGGGCCCCATGGCTTCAGTGCAAAACATACTAGTAGATGGTTATAACACAAGCATATGGGCCCCTTCTATACATTGGCCAAAAGGTGCAAAGTCCAGCCAGTGGTTAAAGCATACAAAACAAACTTCTACCACCATACAATTCATTACCAATGTTTTTACATTTTTCCCAATTGTACTTGTTTTGTACTTCTCCAATGGTGTGATGTTTTAACCTGTCACTTACCAGCTAAAGGAGGCCCTGTAAGGCATCCCAGCCCCACAAAGAACATGGAGAAACCCATGGAGTTATTGAGTTTGTCCACTCCCACCATGTCCACCTGCCGAGCACAAACAATTAAACCATAGGCTGGCTTTACATTCAGTATAATATCTAAAGGTGCAGTATGTAACTTTTCTCATGGGTGTCCATTACCTTCGTGTTTCCATAGTTTAACTGGAATATTTCACATTGTGGAATTAAACTTCTATCTAATCTATTTTGCTTTTATTAAATAACACATCTTTTTTTTTTTTTTTTTTGCTCAAAAATACCTTGAAAAACAATGCATTTTTACTGTAAGTGGGCTCACCTTTTCCACAGATTTAACATATAACTTGGCCCGGTGACATCCCCTGCTTGTCTCCATACAGATAATTAAGTTAAATAATGCCATACTGTCAAACATTACAGGAAAAGCAAGAACATCCATGGCGACAAGCAGGTAGCAGGCACGCCACCCGAAAAGTATATACAAGTATATAGACATAGTGCACCTTGGATGATACAAGTTCATTCGTTTTGCTCTAGGGTTTGGGTTAGGGTTAGTTAGGGTTGGATTGTCTGAAACGCATTTGTCAAATTCTGGAACACTCATGTCAATGTTTCAACACACATGACCTGTTAAATACTTAATACAGTAACCGGTCTGTCCTCATATAAAGTAGAACATATAATGGTTCACATACTGAAACAAAACAACACTGCAATCCTTCATGCAGGTGTTGCTTTTAAAACTGTCAACAGTCTGTAGATTTTATCAAAGCCTACACCCGATTGAAATTCAAAGATAGCTCAATCCCTGATCTGTCATGACCAAACCATGATGCCTTTAGTTTTTGCTAGTGAGAGGGTTAATTTATGCCTTGTGCATTTGTACTGGCTGTATCAAGTTTGACCAGCTGAAAATACATGACCGCCCATCACCGTTAAAGCCCAAGGCACATCCCAACCTTTGAGATCTCCAGTCTTCGTTTGTTTGCTGGAGATGACCTCAAGACATTGGATACGCACTGAAGTAATATGTAGTCCCACCCATTAACGGATGCTGTGAGCCTCTACAATGGTCTGCTCAGAGGATACCTTTCTCTCCTGTGTGGGACTAGGTGAGGTAATGAAAGCTTCTCACCTTTACCTGTGTCCCACCACACGCACATCCAAAAATAATCCGGATCTATGCACCATAGCTGTACACTGAGGTAATGGTTTGGATTAAATGACTGACAGAGCAACCAGTATTCTATTTGCTTTACTATAAATGCAAGATTACTGCTGAATATCACTGCTATAAGTGCGTTTGACAGGTTGTCATGATTTTAAAATGATTTTGAAACATATTTTAAAGGTCCCATATTATGCGAAATTGGTTACATTCACGCATGTTTGAGTAATCCTTTAATATTAGTCTGTCTACATCTACATCTAAAAAGCCCTGTACCACTTTGTGATATCATGTAGCGGTAGTTTTCAAGTTAACAGCTACATTTTACCTTTAGAGATTGGCAAAGTCTGAAATTATCCAAATGATTCTAGTGAAAGTGTGTGGAGTTTATAATCATAGTGGAGCACTTCCTGTATTACCACTTGACATCACAAGGTGGAGCAGAGTGTTTTCAGTTTGAGAGAACTCAGTCTAAATATCCAGGGTTTGTGTGTTGTGAATAAAATTCTGGAAACTCCTAGAAAGCAATCCCTACAACTGTAATAAATGTATCTAAAATGCAGCAGCACTTTAAACACAAGGAATCCTTTAGTCACATCATAACTATTGTGTAATTTAGACAAGTTATGGAATTACTTCTATGTATGTCACATTTTCTGCCCATCTCCAACCAGAAAGTAAAATTATAAATCCTGACACTAGACTTCATCTCAAGACTGGAGTTACGGTGGTTTATTTGCCTTGCCTTGAGGAAAACTGGTCTTGTAGAGGTTAGAGGCTTCTCCACCCTCTGAGGGGAGTGGAGCAAATAGACTGTGGGTTTGCTCCACGGGGTTTATAATGGGTGAAGTTTAACATCATTTAACTACTCCGCTCCTGCTAAGCATTGTAAGTCATAAAGCAGAATCCAACAGTGGTGGAAAATGTAATTCCCAGCTATTTCACCATTTCCATAATGCTCCTCCTTAGGATTTAGAGTTATCGTAAAATAATTCATCATGGATTCAGTCTTAATTTCTTTAACATAAATTATTAAAATTATTTTAATTAGTTGCTGTTTAACACAAAAATAGTTAAATTTCTTTCTCCAAACTCTGAACTCCAGACTTAACAGCCATCAGACTCTCCAGACTCTTTGGCTACAAACCACGGTCTGCGATGTCATAGAGTCCTTACAATAACATTCATGTTTGTACAGGTACATACCGCCAACTATGGCATGACATTATTAGTTACTGCTTGATACATTTAGCTACCAAATACTTAATACCTGCATTAAAAAATATCCTGTAACATATTCTGTTATATGGCCCAATCAGTGTACTGTATTCTTAATCCTTTCACATGGAGCTGCATTATATTATAGTGTAAAAATGTGACATAAAAATATAAACAGCTTTATGTTTGTTGCCTGACCCATTATACATTTTTTTTTAAATACTGCGCAGTTCAAATATAACCTGAATAATGAAGCCGTGCAATGTATACTGAATACCACCAAGTGAAACAGTAACTGTACCAGAATACATTTACTTCAAATTGGTATTCTTAATATGTATTTTTGATACTCGTATTCAGTTACACTGATTGTACAAAAGTTAACTATTTAAACAACTATTTGATCACATACAGCTAATGTACTTAAATGTGAAGTGTAAAGTACCAGGACGGGCAGCAGCAGCGCCATGTATCCCCCACAGAAGAGGGCGAAGAAGACGGCATACACCATGAGCAGGATGTAGGAGGTTGCCAGAGGCATTATCAGGTTGACGAGCCCGCACAGGATCAGGTAGGCTTTGTGGTAGTGGTACTTGTGGAACAGGTTTTTGTCAGTGACCCAACCTGAAGCCAGCTGAGCAAAGGTCTCTGTAATACCTGTAAAACACACAGAAACAGCTGTTGGATAAGAGACTTAGAAAGATGGTTATCAGGCACACATTTACATAGCATTCTTCATGTGTTAACGACAATTTAAAAAATGCAAAAAGAAGATATTTTAGTATCCATCAAATTAAAAAAACAAACAAACAAACAAACAATAGATTACTGTGCTATGTCTACAAAATTTCAAATCAACTCAAAGATTGTGGAACAACATTGCAACCTGTGCAAGCTACCAAATAGCTTCTCTTCTTTCTTCCTCTTCTCTTCTTTTTGAGTTTGATGGCAAAGGTGATTTGTAAATAGAGCTTTAAAGATAAACCATGTTGGATGCACTCTTTTAACTAAGAAACTACAGTCACAGCTGAATCGGGGTTGTCCGAGAAAGGTCTTTATTATATATTTCCAACTGATTTTAGTTGTACAAACTGTAAACCCAAAGTGAAGATCTCATTATCCTTTTTGACTAGACTTTTTAAAATTATGACAGTTGTTGAGTATGAAGGTTGTTTGGTCAGTGTTATGGAAAGGGTCTGAAGTCACAGTGGGAGCTAACACAATGAAATATTCAGGTTGCTACAGGAGGCTGCTCTGGTAATGGAGGTTGGATGGCCCCAAAAAACTGGGACCGTCTCCTCACATCTCATCCTTAAATAAAGCTTCCTTGAATAATTTAAAGCACATTTATCATTTTGAAATTTGACTTAAGAGAGTGATACTGACAGTCTTGTTTGAGATCAAGTATTGCATGAAAAGTGAATGCACCATACAATTAACCAAAAAGTGCAGAAATATAATTTTATACACTTGTTTCTGTTCATTTTGTTTTTATTCAGCTCTTTTTGCTGTATTTTATGGAAAAATGTACTTTGTACTTCTTCAGAATCATGCACTATTTTGATACCCTACGGGCCCACCCGTGGGCCCAGATCCCGCCCACTGCCACGCCCACCACTGCCATAAAAATATCTGATAATAGTAACCCCAGTGTGCCATATATCTATGTTATCAGAGGAAACTCAGCAGAACAGCCAGATCAGTCATTTTCAGATGAAGCGAACACAGCGCAATTAAAGAGCAAATATGTCCCCAAAAGTCACAACCTAGCCGCTAGCTTTTTAGTACTGTGGCAGGCAAGTGGAAAACACTTTTACATTTCAACACACATTTCAAGTTTGAAAAGGTATTTTAGATGAACCTTTTGCAAAAAACAAACAAACAAACAAACAAACAAACAAACAAACAAACAAACAAAAAAAAAACAATTCTAAAGCATCTGTACATATGAAAGTTATGTATCAATGGAAAGCATAAAATCACCTGAATCCATCAATACCACATGTGTTTGTCTATCCCTAACTACAGCCAAAGTAGAAGTCAAAAGGTGCAGCTAGAATAGACAAACAATTTAATTATAATAAAAAAAAAAAGTCAATGTTTTGGCTAAACCAGGCATATAAATAATAATTACCACAGTTTGAGGTATTCTGATATTGTTTTCAGCTTGTGGCCCCTCCCAGCCTCTGTGGCCCCACCCACATATGTTGCTTGCTGGCGGCCATTTCGCTAGTGTTTGCATTGGCATTATTTCCATATACTGTGTAAATGTACAAAAAAAAAATAAAAATAAAAAATCCAGCAAAAACATTTCTAGGAGAGAGCGCCTATTTGTCACTCTACTAGCATAAAATGGAAATTATGAAAATTTGAGAATTAACAATATTATAATTAATATAATTAATTTATTTTTTTTATTTAATTGCTTTACACAACTCAAAAACAACTTTATTATGGTTGAAATTGTGACATTAATTGTTTAAAAATGTTTTATTTACTGTCCTATCAAAATTTGCTTTTTTCTCAATAAATGATTTATTCTGACAAAATCTGGTGATGCCAACTGGCACATGGGTGGCACAAAGGCACCAGATTGGCTCAGGATGCCTGGACTTTTTCATACTAAAAACAGTGTAAAATTTACATATTTTGTTTTATCTGCACCAAATTTTGCATAAGTGATGATCTCATGTTGTTTTTACAATTCCTTGGTGTCCCAGAAGGTACATTCAAAGTTTAAAAGGCAATTTTCAGTTTTAATTTTATATTTTTTTGTCAGGCAGAATTGAAAGGGTTGTGTTTGAGTCTAGCGTACTTATTGCTAATGTTATATAATGTCATTATTTAACACCAGAAAGCAGACAGCAAACAGAAAGCACTAAGTCAGCTTCACTTAGACACCAAGATCATCCCTGTGGGCCATGTACAGGCTGAGAAAACCCTCTGTTTATATATATACTTTTCTTTCCTTTCCAAACAAGAATTTAGGGCTAAACAGGTTAAGAGACACTATATGAGCATAAAAAATAGTGAGGTAATAATATTATTTTGGGAGTTACAACTGTGATAGTGGTTTCCAAATGGGGGTTATGGGAAGATCAAGGGGAGAATGGTTTTACAAGAATATAGTTTGGATACATTTAATGACAGGATGGGCATAATCTTTAGTGTTACAAATACTTATGTTGTGTAAATGGCCAGACTGGGTGAGCATATCAAAGAATTTGTATAGACCTACAATAATACTACAGACAAGTGGGGATGTGTCCCTCCCTGTCTGTAAACATAAGCACACAACTTAAATTAAACCAGGATTAAACCAGGACTAACTCATCAGAAAAACAGGACAGCTGTGAGCACACCCTATTTTCTGTATGTTATAAGTTTTCATGCTCAAGGAATAAAAATGTGGTGGTTCACATTAAGATTCAAAGTCAGAGCAAAGTCAAGTGTACATTTGGCCCCAAGAGACTCGGTTTGAGCTATGGGCAACCGGTTTCTGATTCTGATGGGTCTCTTATCTATATCCTTCCAGGGCTAAAAATAACAACAACTACTACTACTACTACTATTTCTACTACTACTGCTACCACTAACACTACCATTACTACTATTACTACTTTCAGTTTTAATCCCCACATTGTGCCAGTCCATCTTCATGCGTAAAACAGGTCTAGTCTAGCCCTAGTCTAGTCTAGAGCTCCTCTCTCTGAGGTACGAGCCCCATGCTGTCAACTGCAGACTGAGATGACAGAGAAGGCTCAAAGTGTCTGCAGCCTTCTGTGCTGAGGTCACCGGGAATGTGAGAGGCAATGCGGAAATTGCAGCGCTCTATTGACTGCTGCAGGAATAGCTTCAGGCATGCAACACCGAGCCCCGGATCAATGAAACAAACTGGTTCTAGGCAGACCTGGGTCATCCATCCCTTCAGCCTTTGCACCAAAACATACAGGAGCAAAAAGACTAAATTTAGATACTGCAGTAACATTGGAGGAGACCAGTGAATTCTACTTCTATTTTTACCCAAAGCCTCTGTCCTTTTGTGACTGGCTGGCAGGTAAGCATTAATTAACCTTGAGTGCACATGTTTCACTGCTCATTCAGCTAACTTACCAACCTCTGCAACTATGGTTTAAAATGTATTTTGTTTAAAACAAAAAAGATATAACTAACTAATATTAACTTTCTTTTTGTTTACTTTAAGTAAGTTGAAATAATGGGCCTCATTCATGAATCTTTTCTTTCAAATTTTTCGTAACTTTCACTTTAAGAAGATGCTGAGAGAACCAGATTCACAAAACGTTTTTAAGATCGCAGATGCCTTCTTAAGTGACAGTTGCGCCTAATTCACCAACACTCAGCTACGAACACCTCCACGCTCATTTACATTTCATTTACATATGTTTTGGTTAAAAATGCCCTCTGAACTTCCAAATATGGCCAATATGGGTTTGGCATGATGACGCGTGAAAGCGCGAAAGAGAGAGTGACCGAGAAAGTCGGTGAAGCGCGTCTACAGACTACAGCTGTTTCACAGCTTTAGCGGCGATTTTAAATGTCCAAACTCACATGAACACACTCAGGGAGGGAAGATTTAAGTCATAAACTTACTGAAATAAGCCGGCGCTTTAGCGTATGGGTGGGGGTGCATAAGAATGCACTCTGGTCATGGAGGGTCAGGGGGGTGATGGGGGTGTTGAGTCCAGCGCAGTGACCAGACCCAGGGCTGTGACAGAGGCCCATATGGAGAGCACTGGGACTGGGACAGACTGAGGCTCACTGCAGCCTGTTTACAGTCTGTTAGACCCAGTAGAACACATGCTCTATAAAGCACCTCATAAATGTTATTGGATCACATAGTAATATGTTTATAGAAAATTATTTAAGAAAATATATAACTTACAATCATGGAGGAATTTGAATTTTTTGTTGCATTATCAGAGTAGTAATATTCTAAAACTGTAGAATTTTTGTTCTTATGACTGTTTGTAGGATTTGTTCTTCCAGAAGAACATTTTCAGTTAACAAAAAGTTTTGTGAATGCCAAAAATGTTCGTAAGAAGGCCTTAAGTACAAATCTGTTTGTACGAACGTTTCATGAATGAGGCCCAATGTCCGATGAGGCTCTGCTCAGTACCCCTACATGTCTTATGTAATGCAGCAGTCTGGGTGACACCTTTGGCTGAGTGGGTCTGGGGGACACGGCCGAGGCAGCTGTGCAGTGTTTGTCTGTGCTCCAGGCCAACCCGTGCCTGTGGAGTCTCATACACTCTGTTTATGTGTTTAAGCTCAGCAGGCTCTTCCATGTCTACAGCTGTGCCTAAGGCCCTACCCTACAGCCCCACCAATTTAAAATGCACTTACAGTTCACACATCTGTATACAAATATGAGCATCAGCTCACCAGAAACTCCAGACTAACTGGCTTTTCACTAATATGTTGAACTTAACTGACACTGCAAAAACACATAGTGTTGCAATAATCATAATGTATTGGCTAATTTGGTAAACTAAATGTCAAATTGTATTTCGTCAAATTATTTCAAATCATAAAATTTGTTTTAGTCTTAAACATCGATCGCAGAGCTTTCAATTTATTTAGGATATATCAACAGTGATATGTTGATGTTAATATGAACATAGATGATGAATAATAATTCATGAATAATGAACATAGTCATACAGCTTGTACACATAATATTTCCAATGCTGTGCAAACCCCCCTGCTGGTTGCTTAGTGACATTGGTGGCTTCACAGTGAGGGGATGAGGGTTGAGGAAGAGGCCGTCCGGACGATAGCACCCCCCTGCATCAGCAGCACAGTGAATGGGCCTCCATGAGCAGGGCTGTCCCAGAGAGTGAGGAGACAGTGGGCCACAGCGGGACATGGAGTGGGGCTTTGTGCTGGAGGTGCCCCCCTGTGTCCACTGCTCTCTCTGTTCAGTCCTCTGAAAGCTCACATGGCAACACCAACATATCTGAATTAAAACCGGCTTAGTCCCATTGACAAGTCGACTTTAGAGAGTTTATGAGGGGTACACATTCAAAATGTACTAGTGCATGTTTTGGTAACCATGTTATTATCATTTTGATGTTTCCACATGAACCAATAGCATAAGACAAAAATATAATATTTACGAGCAGTACATATTATAGCAGCAATATTGTGTTATAGTAATAATAGGCCTCATTCATGATGAGTTCATATGAACAAATTTGTACTTAAGGGTTTCATACAAACATTAATGGCATTCACAGAATTTAACTGAACTGAAAAAGTTCTTCTGGAAGAACAAATCCTACAAACAGTCAGGAGCACTCATAAAAACAAAAATTCTACAGTTTTAGAATATTACTACTCTGATAATGCAACAAAAAATTCAAATTCCTCCATGATTGTAAGTTATATATTTTCTTAAATTATTTCCTATGTAGATGTTACTATGTGATCCAATAACATTTATGAGGCGCTTTATAGAGCATCTAGTCAACTGGCTCTAACAGATTTTACAGGCTGCAGTGAGCCTCAGTCTGTCCCAGCCCCAGTGCTCTCCATATGGGCCTCTGGTACAGCTGTGCGCATGGTCACCGCACTGGACTCAACACTCCCCTGACCCCCCTGTAGCGGCCAAACTTGCCCTGTGCAAGGTCTGCTATGGCTGCAGTGTGTGTGTCATCTCGGATGTGTGTGTGTCTTCCATAAAAGAGAGTCAAAAATACTGTGTTCCTCAATATTTTATTGGCATACCTTATAGCCATCCAAAATACACAGATTCAGCCCTTCATAGACGATCAAAAGACTGTTTACTTCTGCGCTGCAACACCTGAGTGTGCCTTTTCCTCCCCTTTTATAGGACAGCCAGTTACATAACAAATTATAACTAGTGCCACACAGTGGCGGGAGGTACAGAGATGTAATATGGCTCCTACACCCCCCCAAGAGGTCCACAGTGTAATCTTGATTGTATACCGGAGATTGGTGCATCGTGGGACTATCCACGTTGGTCCATGCATGGACTGGGGAAAGAACTCACCTGGAGCTGCTACACCTGTGCTGGTTATATTTGTGAATGGCCTACGGCTCAAACTATAGCCCGGGGAACAGCGGTACCAAGCAGGAGACACCAGTGTCAGAGAACACGACGCATGGGGCTCTGCACCATGTCTGAGTGGCTGGAGCCCCATCCTCCGGACACTCAGCACCCAACCAAAGTTATAAAAGCACAGACAACCTGTCGGCTCTATTTGCAGGATAATCGTCTTGTTTTGTGGAAATACTGGAGCAGAATCTAATGTTTATGAACCTGATGGAATTAAATGAAAGAGAGTTAAAATTCTCGGCACACGTGGCGCAGAGGACGCACTGGATGAAATGGCTCTATTGTGGATATAAATTGATGTTTTCTTCTGTAGTGGCTCTAAAATGTGCATGTTTTGTTCTTTTGGACTTTGTTTTTTGCCTGTAAACATTTCTAGTTAGCATGGGTTGCATATAAACATGATAAATAAGCTTCAGATTACAGCTCAGAGTTTCATAGACAAACATGGACTTTACGAGATTTTTACTTGGTATTTTTTTTTATTTGACATGTAGCAGCTGAGTTAGCGCTTATTTCAGTAATTTTATGACTTAAATCTTCCCTCCCTGAGTGTGTTCATGTGAGTTTGGACATTTAAAATCGCCGCTGAAGCTGTGAAACAGCTGTAGTCTGTAGACGCGCTCCACCTGACTTCACTTTCTCCCTCGCGCTTTCACAAGTACCAAACCCATATTGCCCATATATGGAAGTTCAAAGGGTGTTTCTTGCTAAATACAAATTAATTTTTATGTAAATTAAATGTAAATGAGTGTCATGGTGTTCGTATCTAGTCTTTGTGAATCTGACGCAGAGTTCTCTCAGCATCTTCTTACACTGGAAGCTGCAAACATTTTTAAAGAAAAGATTCATGAATAAGGCGCAATATATTTCTGGTTATGAAAATATTGTAAATTAAATGTCGTTAAAGTTTAATATTAGCTAGGTAGGCCTATTTTACAAAGTATTTTTATTAGGCTGTGGAACAAATGAATGTTATTATGTATTACGCTGCATTGAAAATGCTGATTAGAAATGACCAAATAGTGAATTATGTAGGAGAACATGTATACCTGACTTTCCATGGATGTTTGTAACATTTGAGTAAATCCAAAGCACGCGTTCGCACACACTTCTATGACATTCACATTGAGGGGCCTCATCGGTGGCACACAGCTGAACTCACTAGCTCTGACCAGTGGACCAAAGTTCAAAATTTATGTAAGCAGCACATTCATTACATAAGACTGCACTCTGAGCGGCTCACTTATTATTAATGCCTCAAAGTTAAGGAGTTCTTGCATGTTCCCCCATCTCAGCGGACATAAGGACCTCCCCCTGTCACTCCCACTGCACCACAAACCTGTCTGTGCCAGCACTCATGGATGTGAGCTTTTCCTAACACTTAAGTCTTAACTTGTAGATACTTATGTTGAATTAGAAGACTGTGAGGCTCACCTGCAACAGAGATGATGAAGGAAGCGTCCATGGCGTCGATGCCCAGGTCCCTGGCGCGAGCCGATAAGTGGAAATATGGGATGAAATAGGCCAGCTGACTGAAGACTACGGACCAAGTGAAGATGCAAAAGAAAGGGTCTTTAAGCAGTGACCAGTCCAGTACTTTTGCCTCTTTGACGGTTCCCTCTGTGGGTGTACTGGTGTGGGAAGGCAGTCCCGCTATTGTGGATCCGTTCAAGCTGCTGTTGAGTTCAGAGGTGTCTGGAGGAGAGCACTTTTCCGCATGGGGTTCATGTCCGTTCCCTCTATTGAGGACCAGTGGGTTCAGCTCAGGCTTTACGTGGTCAAGAGGGCCTTGTTTCCAACAATAGTCTATGGTGGGGCCGGGGGAAGGTGGGGGGGACCTGGAGGTTTTGTTAGGGGAAATCCCGTTTGAGGACACCCCACTGAACAAAGATCCATTAACACAGCTTTTAGAGCAGTCTTTCTCTGAGGCACTCCGAAGGGACAGGGCTGGGCTCGTTTGGACTGAGGTGTTGGTGGCAGAAGACTTCACTTTGATGGGTCTCAGTAACATCCCAGTGGCCACCAGGTTCAGCATCAGACCTCCAAGAATCAGCAGTGCCCCTATGGGACACACAGAGCTTAGGATACAACAGTCATACCTTACATCAACAGTCTATCATGGGGTGGTGGTACCTTGCCAAGCGTACTGGTCCAAAAGCAGCTGTGTGAAAGGAGCCAGACCAAATGTCAGACCCATCCCACATCGGCCTATAGCGTATGCTGTTGCCAAACGTTTCTTAAAGTACATCGCCGTGACAACTGAGAAGGACTGGTACAGAAGTGCAAAGCCTATTCCTAACAGTAAAGTGTTATTACTGCAGCATGGATGGAAAACTTTTTTTTTTTTTTTAACTATACAGTCTGTAAATTACTCACCAACTACAACTCCCATGGTCATGTACAGGTACACAACACTGTTGGCAAAGATACTCAAGAAGAAGCCCCCACTGACCATCAGGGCTCCAGTGATGGAGGTCACCCTGGTGCCCACTTTGGCACAGGCCACTGATGCAATGGGTGCTTTAGGGAAGAGAGGAATTATTAGGAATAATTTTAAAGTCACAATACATTTGAAAATAGTAAAATGTAATGAAGTGTAAATTTACCTCCAGAGAGTCGAAGGCAGGACATAATGGAGCCGATCCAACTGATGCTCTCTGCTGAGCCCCCAAACTCATCTTGGAAAGCCACAAAGAAAATGCCAAAGGTCTTCAGTGTGCCCATAACAAGGACATTCACCTGCATTTGGAACACAAAACATACACACACTCACTTTTAGTTTATCCAGACCAAGAAATAATACAGATTAAATAAAGTATGCACACAAGGTGAGTGAATATACACACCAGGAAACAGTGCAGTACAACCAACCATCCCCAGCCGCCATCCGGAGGGTCTTCATACTGGACCACCTTCTCTTTCTTGGAGCTCATGGCGTCTTTCCTAAAAAGGTTCATTGTTGCCTCCAGATTACTAAAAAGCAGAAAAGACATAGATATATATAGTGCAAGTACTACTGTTTACAGTCCACAATGTCAGAAATTAATGTATTTTTTATGATTAATCATTTAGCTTGACTGAACTCTTGCACCCATTGCAGCTAATGCACAAGGCTAAAAGCACCATTAGTGTTTGCTCTAAGTACATCTGTGGTTGAGGCAGTGCAAAAATGTTATGAAGTGAGTCTCAGGGTTCTTCTACTGATTCAACCGACAGTCTGCAGTCACAGTGTTTGTTACTGATACAAATCATTCAAATCAGTCACTATGCAATAAATAATGTAGTACAAAGTTATCTGCAGAACATTACTGATGTCTAGTCATGTTTAATGCCTCTTAATGTCTCATTAAGGTGCTCTAAGGTGGGAGCCAAGATAATCACTATACTAAATACAATAAAACCAGATGTGTGATTTCATTTAATATTTGTACAATAGTGAGTTATACTACAGAGTGCCTGTGACTGTATAAGTACAATGTTTGACTCTTGTTAGTTGCACATATAATTCATTTAAATTCACATTCTTAGGGATTAGAGAACTTTGAACGCAGGAAAGCTTTACCAGTCATAGGCATTGGCATCTGACTGATGACTTTCAAGTGGTAAGTGTAATAGCACTCATTTACACACTGGAATATTAACTATATGATTAAATAATACTAACTGGTTATTTGCTAAAAAGTTAGAGAAGGGTCACTGAGAGAGGATCAAGTTACTATAGCATTTCATTATCTTTCTGTGACCAAATGTAATGAAATTTGGATTTTTTATGTTTCGTGTAAATGTCTAAATGTCCTGAAAGATACTGAGGTATAATAATTTATTGACAAAAGTCACCTGTAGCCAGTGCCACTTCTAATAATGTTTTTGTAATGTTTATAATGGTTAGTTCACAGTGGAGTCTATTAGCACTCACCAATACTATGTTTGTCTCTATTTTTGATCTGTTACTCTCAGTGGACACAAAGACAAATCTGCCACAAACTCATCTCAGTATCACTCTAATTTTGATTTAATTTAACTTCAACATTGTTATTTCACTGCTTCATGGTCCTTCTACCACAAGTACAAAGCACTAGACTGGGCTCTTGAATAAATTATATTCAAATTCTCAAAGAGATGTCTTGTTAGTTTTTTACTTATTAACAGATATATAACACTAATGCTACATATGCATCTTTTTAAATGACAGAAGAGGCTTAGATAGTTGTCATTGTGGCTTGAATGTTATTATCACTGAGTGTGTGTTTTAAAATGTCAAAAGCACACCTCAGTGTTACTATGTATAAGGAGCTGGGACCAAAGCAGTCAGGAGCACAGAGCGGATTAAAAGTGAATGAATTGGGCCAGTGTATTGTGAGGAAACTATTTCCCCATGTGCTGTTCACAGGTTGTCCACAGAGTTCCTCCTCATCAGGGTCTGAGCATCAACAATAGACCCCCAAATACCAAGACAGCTCTGCACACCTGGGCACTTCAAATATGTGACTCTTATAACCTTTAACCTATGAACCTTATCAGCATTATCCTGCCCGCCTGTTTTCTCAATTCAAGGTTTGGATCAGTTCCTTCCAAAATCCAAAACATTAGGGCTGAACGATTTGGGAAAAATATCTAATTTTTCTGACAAGCATTGAGATTGCAATTAGATTTGTGATTAAAAGTATGAATTACTGGATTCTGTTCAAAAATCACAATTTAAATGCATCTAGCTGAATTGTTAAATATGCCTATAAATTGACAAAGTAACAGAAGAATCACATGTATCTCCGAACATGTTTGTACAAATCTAAACTACTACAGGGTTAGCAGTTTGTATGCAGAATAAGACAGGATATTTTGTGGTTTGTGGAGGAAATTATGTTATTATGGTAATTGCAACATTTGAGATTTTCCTAATAGCATCCATTCAAATTGCATTTTTGATTTGATTGTGATTGGTCCTTCGTATGATCCTTTATATGAATATAGACCAGTGCAAAACCTGTTTTACCAGTAGCAGGTGACAAATGTGACATTAAATATTTATCATTGTGAAAAGGTTTCCAAAAAGACCTGAATGTTGGTCAGCATGTCTAACAGCAGAACACTAAACTAATATACTTTCATAAAGGTCAAAACCCCAGACTTGACCAGACATGTAGTGGTAATATTTTGGTCTCCTTGGTGCAAAACTGTTTGTATTTATATCCCACATAGTGGAAGGTAATGTGGCTGTTCATTAATGTTTTAAGAAGAACCCAGTAGTGTTACACACAAGGCAGTCTCACCATGTTTTTCTAAACATGAAAGCATTGTGTTTTCTAGGATTGGCACACTTTTTTGGGCAGTAAACTTCACCATGGTAATTAACTTTCCCCAGACAAAAATGCAGAGGTCAACAGTAAAGCTCCAGGCAGTCATAACTAACCAGTCTTGTCCTTATGAGATTTACTAACTAACATTTATCAACTAAATCAGCTGGGAAAATTCTTGTGTTTGCTGTGTCTCTGCTTAGGCTCACAAAACCTGATGAGGTAGGTTTAGAGGAGACACGGCTTTTCCAATAGGAATCAACAATGCAGAATCCTCTCAGGAGGATTTTCCTTACCATTGCTAACTACACAATATTTCAGAATTCGAAGGGAAATGCATGGTCTGCCCAATACAAGAACAAACATTTTAAAAAAGGGGAAGGAGTGGTAATAAGCCTCTGTATTGTACCTCCTTTTAACATTGTTTTATGTTGTTTTGTGTCTGGCCTCCCATGAAAAGGAGAGTCTTTCATTGGGCTTTAACTGAATAAATTAATAAAAAAATATATATAAAATTAATATACAGAGGGTCTGGATGTTAATCAGACAATATAAAAGGTTAAAATAACTATACCTTTTTAAAAATATTATGTGAAATATGTTAAATACGTGTACATTTCTTAAAAAGAAGCCAATATTGACAACCCTTCTTTGGGAATGTTTATTACTTTTACTACGACTAATTGTGGTAAATGAGCGGCGTCCTGGAGTCTAAAAGCATAAGGTATTTTATGGGGTCTTCCTTACAAGCGTTTTTTAACTCACTCCTTAAAGATAACCACAGAGTAACAGTTGAGTGCAGAATTCCACTTAACTGTTTGTGGACTGGGCCTTATAGAAGTAGAGATCAAGAGCAACTTCTTCTCATTCTCCCGAAATTATGCAGCAAAATGTTGGTCACCTGAAACAACAAAATCAGACATTGGTGAGAAACAGGAAGGAATAAAGACAAAAGGTGAGAAAACATATAAACACTATAAACAGCATGTAGACTGAGACCAGGACCAGTAAGGAACAAAACGAACTGTGCTCCAGGGAAGAAGGTAGACAGTCAGAAGAGCAAGGAATTATGAAGGCAAACATCAGAATCAACAAGGTGGAGCTGCACAACCTTTGAAAAATATCTCATTGCGAATTTTCTGGCAAGCTTTGCGATTGTGATTGAGCATTGTGTTTGAGTAGTACTAGTAGATAACATAGCCTTTAATAACCACTGACAAAAATGATATACAAAATATACAAAAATATCCATTTATTTGTGTTTCGGTTCCAGGCCTTCAGTGTTCTACATTGTTTTGTGTGTGTTTTAATTTCTTTGCTGTCCGTATGATTTCTGCTGTGAGAGCCCCGGTCCCTGATTGGTGGGGCACTTCTACACCTGGCCAATCCTGCCTCATCTGTAGCCGCCTCTCCCTGTTTAAGAAGATTCCCAAAACCTGTTTCGGGGCTGCTGGCCTTTGTGGCCAGTATGCCATTTTGTGTCTTTGTCTCTTTTGTGTCAGTCACTTTGTTTGTGTCTGACTTTGTGTGTTTTGAGACACTCGTTGAGACACTCGTTTACTGTTTATTTGTGCTTTATGTGTCTCCGTATTGAGACACTTGTAGCTTTTGTGGTTTTGTAGTTCCATTGCTTATTTTCTGTACAATTAGTTTGCTTTGTGTAAATTATTTTGATTTTTATGTACATTTTTATGTACATTTATGTGCATATTTCATCATGTTTTATTAATTTAACCTTTTACATTCCTGTTTATTAAATTATTACTTTATTTATACCATTTTCCATCTTGGTTTTTGTTACTTCCCTGACCCTATAGCGAGCTGAGTCGTAACAATTTGAAATTTGCCAGCGCCTAACACCTGTAGTTTAAAAATTAGTTTATTAAGTTGTGTCCAAAACTGAAAACAAATCTCCACTTGGTTCTAATAATTGCCTTACCCTAAATTCTTTGCCTTCTTTCTATGCCATTACACCTTGGAGAACTGGTCTACAAACTTTAGTTGGAGCCAGATGTCACTCCATACTGACTCCTCCACACCTGCTCCAGCCAGAATACCCGTGCCCCCTCCTGCTGGACGGCTGCACATTGCTTTATGCACAGCTGTGCATTATAAAACTTTTTGAGACAAAAGTTATTGGATCAGAGATTACGTATACATTAGAGAGAAGCTTCACCATGTGTTGCATACTTAAGTGAGGAGATGGGTAAATGAATACAACCTTTACAGATGAAAATGTCGGACACAGTTTCTGTAGAAGGCTGGCTTTTGATGGAGAGCTTAGGTGTGAAGTGGGTCGAACCAAGATCAATGAATGAAAAGTAGTTATGCATTTGCAGGGTCGAGATGGGATTTTTGTGTAACCAATTGTTTAATTATGTTACGTGCTAATTTATGACACCCAGTTGCATTATAAACTATTCATAGATACATACAGAATATTATCTGACTGCAATGCTTCCATAAATGCAGCATTATTCTGACATTATGTACATTTATGTAAAATAAAAGGGCTTAACAGAAAGGGCTGATGTGCTGTAACAGATCTGTGAGACAAAGTGAAGTAATTGATACTCATAGTACATCTATTGCTCAACAAGTATTTTATCCTTACATGTGCACACAATGATGATCTTAGCAGAACCCGATCCACCTTAAAGGATTACATTATTGTACGTACTCATTTATCTGAGTAGGCTGAGCAGGGTTCAACCCTGTCCCTAGGTGAACAGATTAAAAATTACTTTATAGCAAACTTATTTTCAGGAACTGTTAGAAATCCGTGGTCAGTTTTATTTTGGCCATATATTTAGATTCAAGGCTACTTTACCCGTCTAAGATATAAATTTCAGACAAACTAAAAATATAAAGTCACTTAAATTCTGAACTCAGAACATGCTACATTTTTGACTTCTTGTAGAAAAGTAATCGTATAGTATTTTGTGTGTGTGTGTGTGTGTGTGTGTGTGTGTGTGTGTGTGTGTGTGTGTGTGTACAAATCAAGTAGTGTATCACTGGGCTGTTATCCGCACTTGACAGGCCTGTTGCATCAGTCAAATTTATCCTGGGCAAGAAAACAAATTTAGGAAACCTGACCATGCTTATAAATAGGCTCCAAATAACACTGACATTAGATTATTTTAAAGTAGCCTAACACATTTCTAAAGGGGAGCGAAATACACTGGACAATACTGAATAACGAATAATGAATTTAAACAATCTTAATACTTGCTCCAACTTGATGTCATCAACATACCTCCAGTTTTAACTATGAAGAAAACTTGTGCGTTAGAGCTGCACGTCCTGAATCGACTCCAGCAGTCAGCAGTCAAACGGGAAGATGCGCGGTGGGAACTTGTGGCACGGAGAAAGAGCTGCGAAAGGCGCTTGGTAGTCCAGGGATGAAGGGGCCATAACTGGCCTCTAGTGCAGAGTCCTCGTGCGCTCCCGGTGTCGCCTCTCAAAGCGTCATCATGGCAGACTGCACTGAGGAGGCGCTCGGAGCGGCCACAGCATTGAGGGGACACGTGACCCACCCGAGCGAGCTGCTGCAAACTTCAACTGAGGGCCCAGGGGAAAAGTGGGGAGTATAAACCTCTGCAGTTACTTATGTCGGGACCTGGAGGAGGGAGGTGCCCCAACCAACAAGATGCAATGCGCTTAGGCATGGGAGGAGACACCGCAGAGGTGAGGTGTCTGATTGCTCATTACAGGGGGTTGTTATTGAGTTGTACAATGCACAAGATAAACACTTAAAACTTGAGAGTGGATACGCCCATGCGCTATCTTTGTACCGTGTCAGTCTCAGACATCAATTTGACAGCAAAGCCCCGCCCCAAAACAAACACACATACAAAAGGCTTCAAGGTGGTATTGACATCTCAAACAAGCTGCACAATGTAAAAATCAGGAACTGTGCAGTCAAAGAATCTAATTTCAGATTTTATTCAACACACTCACAGATTAAGAACCACTCGAAACAACATATATAAAATATAACACATTTCAGGTGTTATAAAGGCATAAACCATGAACCTGTATTATTTACATTTTACAGAGCACAGCACACACACACAACTGCATTTGCTGATATTTTTATGACATTTTAACTTTTTTTTTGGACACTTTTCATGATGCAATCTTATGTACTGCCACTGTGATGGTCCCATGACTCCTAATCAGGATGTTTCTGAAAAGATAAAAACAGAGGATTGAATTTTCAAAAAATATTTAGACCAGGGGATGTCAAACTGGTAGGGCAAACTCCTTTGGGTGGCACTGGTGTTTAATTTATATAAGTTACTTATATTTTGGGCTAGTTCTTGTTGAGAAAATACTGTAGTACTGCTCCCAGAATTGGCCAGTTTATGCCTAGTTTAAACTTGGAATTGTCCTAAAATAGACTTACTTGTACTTGGAAAGAATAAGATTTGCAAGAGCCACAGATGTTGCCAAACATAGGCATCACACAAAACCCACAAAAGCGCAATATATTATGTAATATTTTATCAAGGTGAATGTCAAAACAATGTAGTTAACCAATTTATAATCTGTAAAACTGAACGGCACAGTAATATCAAAGCGAACCATTTACAGTATGCTTTTCCCTCTTTTAATTATTGCTCAAGGTGAAACCAGTGAACCACGTACATTTTTTGAGCGAGAGGAAAGAAACATCCAGTAGGTGGCAGCATGGTCACAGTAACAGACTCCGAAGTGAAAGTCAGATCACTATGTATCAATGAAGTTATTCATCAAAAGTACTGCAATGAAACAGAGCAGTGTCTTACCCGGACTCAGACTCCAAGCACACTGTGGGGATGTCCGTGGGGTCTCGAGTCAAAGCTGAAGCCTGTTTGGCCAAAACTGACACCACTCCTCCGTGCTCATCTGACAGTGAACCACGGCCTGACAGACAGAGGGCAGAAATTAACTGTTAAATATTTGGCGTAGTCAAGTGTATTAAAAATGCACTATATAACTTTTCTTTTGGAGGGCCCACTACCTACCCCAGGGAGCTCTGCCTAAAATGCTCCACAGTATGGCATTGCACTTATCCATTTTGAATTTCTTCCATTTAAGGTGTTTTTATTGTTCGAAAATAACTTTAACAGCATACATTACAGTGAGTAGTTTGCTCTGGTGGCGTCTCTTGCTTGGCTCCACAGATTTACTGGTGTACTGTGGGACATTCCAGGTAAAAAAAAAAAACATCTCCATGGAGACTTAACAGCCCTCCACCCGAAAAGTTACAAAGAGAACCTTTACACCATAGCCTACCCGTAATTCAAAGTTTAAAGAAAAATAAAAAAGAAACTACCTAAATCAAGAAAATTACAGTTTGATGCTAGTTTGTGCTTTTTGGCTGTACAGATCTTTCTGATTGGCCTAGGGCGGAGCCAATGACACCTACAGATGCAGCGCAGTCTGGAAAATAGAATGAGGCCACAAACTTAATTAGGCCAAAATTAGATGTAAATAGTTAATTTTGCGATAATAATCCTGAAACTATACCTCATTTATTTTAGAACTGCTCATTTACAACAAAATTTTGGAAAGATGTGAGTTTATTTCGATCCATCTATGCAAAAAATATAAAATGTATTACGTGCATATCAAATATGGACTTTATACAAATGGCACTTAAGTACTTTATACATAAATGTAAATTTATGTAATCAATGGATTTTTACAAAGAAATGGAATGGTACATTAAAACTATTCGACCTTGTAACAGCCCAAAGGCTTTTAAAACTGTAGAATGCTGGTCACTGTATGTATGTTAAGTATATGCATTTATCCCCGCTAGTGCATTTGCACTATTTGTATAAAATGTAGTGCTATATTTAATTAAAAAAACAAAAACAAAACAAAAACAAAACTCTAATACCTACCCTTCTAACAATACAAAATGTGGGCAAGTGTTGGCCCTGCAATTACAAAAATTAACCATGACACTGGAAGTCTGGATATTATGGTGTTACTCTAAAGTAAATGAAAATACTTAGGGAAATTAATACTGCTTCAAAAACATTTTAAACTGAGGACGTACGTAACTAATGATAGTAAACTAAAAGCACACCTGGCTCAATATGGATATAACATACAAATCCCATACAATAAAAGTCATAATAAAATCTTACACCCGAGATTATGGCCTTGTTGGTCTGTACAGAGCACTCCGACTACAGATGGATTTTTCATCCTGCAAAGTGAAACAGACGAGGAGCAGATTTAATTTAATGTTTGAAAACAATGTGCACAACCACTATTACAGTTATGTATCAACTCACGTATCATCCAAGTGCTGTTCGAGAGTCCACTCCATGGTTAAGTGGAAAGAAAAAGTATTTTTCTTGTGTAATGTGTGTTGTTTTGAATCACTTCCTCGTTACGTCCTGTTAGAGTCAGCTGACTGTCATGTGATCTACGGAGTCCGTGAAAGAAGAAAACGCGAACATGAATAATGGCTAATTCCGAATACGTTAAATCCAAATCCTTCTAGCTCCTAGGTCCTAGTCCCTAACTCCTTTACCTTTGGAGCTACATCACGGGGTCAACAAATCAAGAGTACTACGCAGAGAGGAGAAGGAGCTACAGTTAGGAATCTTCCGAGGTTCCTATGCTAAAGGAACTATAAAAGGAAGCATGCAGGCTCCTTTTCCTAACTCCTTCCTAATCCAGTGCACTATTCGGACTGTACGCGCATCCGGTTTTGGTTTAAAGCGCTAGGCGCTTAGAGGCCAATTTGATGTATTCTATAATTCGGAACTAACCTTTTATTAAAATTGATTCCTCTGACGATTCCTCTCCCCCATCGTAACCCACACAGTTTGTTTGGATAATACTGGTAAGGTATGAAAGTGTGAAATAGGTCAGATGGTGAAGAAAACAACCCAGCAAACAAAATTGATGACTAAATTTCCATGGCTGGCTATAAAATATTAAAAGTTGCCACATTAAATTTGTTTAGTCTTGAGAAGGCCTATAGTGTGTATTGATAAAAAATTGCCACATAAGAACACCTCTTCACATCCTAGTACATAATTAACTTTCACATGTCACGTTCTGATTTAATTATTTAGCACTGCATAAATACAAAATGAGATTACAGGAGCTATGTTTTCCGGTGAATATAGAGCTATTAATGACCCAGTGCCAGAGCACACAAGGTCACTATCAAATGACTAAGGATCCCTCTAAACTCTCAGGTAAGTGCTATTATACCCTACTCTTTTGACAACTTTGTTCACTGTAGTCATTTGTATGAAGAAGTTGTCACAAAACACAAGAGTAAGAGCTGATTATGCTTTATCATAATATAAAAATGATTCATCCCATGATATTTAGGCAAACTGTTGACATATTTATTTTATTTATGTATCTTAGTATTTAAATAACAAGACTCTTGGTGTAAACTTTTGTAGATGTTAATTAATATTAAAGTTGTGTGCAGGCTTCTCTTTCTGCTGGATGGTCCCGAAGTGGTTGCTGACGGGGCAGGTTTGGAGGGGTGTAATTATGGGCTCAGGCGTCACAGAGATCCATCACCTGCACACTAGCGTACAGCCCGCTGACTGGCTCTTGTGGTACACTGCACTCTCTCCTCTCTCTCTCATATTTCTCACTCAAACCTTAAATCAGAGCAGGGCTGTCGGTGCTGACAGACTCTTCCTCGTCACTGTGACCCAGCATGCACGTAGGCAAACACCCAGCTGCACCAGCACATAAACCGTCCAATGTTTCTCTAAAGGATGGGTCCCATTTAAACAGATGACCAAATTCTGTTTGAGGGGAAACCTGGCAAATATTGAGTGGCAGAATTTACTGCAGATGGGTTTTGAAAATGACAACAAATATAGAGTATGAGTCAGATGTAGTCATTGCTCTGGCTCTGTCCATGTTCTGCACTGTAGCCCATTTTTATTTTTATTGAAGAGAACAACAAACTTTAAACTTTCCAATGACGTACTGTGCATTACTTTATTTTATAATTTAAACACATAATGTGGGTCAGGGCAGCTCGATTCCTCTTTTAGTAAAAGAAATATTAATTAATATTTTTTTTTCACATCATTTTGCGCATGTAACTATACAAGTCTGGTCCCATGTGCTCCAGTAACACTAAGTATTAAATCTGTCCTGTTAACCACAGCACAAAACTGTTACTTTAGCCCCAATTTTATGCAGGAACATGTCTTTGTGAATTGGAGGCAATTTATTAAGGCAATTTGATGTAATAAATAAAGTTTATAAAGTACTGCTGACCTTATTTGGCTGGCTGGATCCAAAATTGAAAAAAATATAAAGGTTAGATACTATATTGAATATGCTGACTTCAAGTAAATGCATTTAAACAAGTACAATAATTTAGAATAGCTTTTGTTTCTGTGTGTTTTGCATTACACTTTTACCTGGCCTTAGGTTGTCGATGTTGATTTCACTGTTTGTCTTGTCCTAACTCCTGCTCCTGCAGCCGTCATCACGTGAAGGGAGCTTGTACTGAGTCTTCCCAGGAGACAGAGAGGGGCGTGGGAAGATGGGGCAGCGAGGTGTGTGTGCGTGTGTGTGTGTGTGTGTGTGGGGGGGGGGGGGGGTCGAGATGGATAAAGGCAGGGGAGGGGTGTGTGGCTGCCCCTTTAGTTTTGGAAAGGCGCATGACACAGACTGGATCTGATCTGAGCTGTACCAGTCCAGTTCTACTCCTGTTGCTGCGATGGGCTTCAGGGCCGTCCTGCTGTCTGTGCTCCTGCTGTCCCTCCACTGGACCAGAGCAGCCGTCATCACAGGGGTGAGTCCAGACCCACCTGGGTCACATGCATGTTCTGTGTTCTCACTATAAAATAGAAGACTCATGTGCACCTTAAAAGTCTTTGTTGAGGTGCTAAAAAAGAGAAAAAACTACTCAAAGAAAACTAGTAGTTTGAAATAAATAAAATAATAATAATCTGAAAAAGAAAATCAACAAAAACAAAAACTACACCTGTATGTGATGCTGCAGTTCAGCTTTTAAATTGACTGTCACAGCAAACTGGACACCACATTGGATAAGCACATGCACAAATGTAACCAATATTAGTAATCAGGGTGTTTAATATTGATTATTGTGCGGAATTTAATAAAAATAATTCATCATTTATTCATAATAAAACATGCTGTCAAACTAATACAAATATTGATATATTTGATGATAACTTCAATTATTGATAGTTGTAATCAATAATTCTTACAGCTGTATTAATTAGGTGTGTTACCTCCGATGGACGTTATCATTCTGTGGTAACAGAGTTGCCAATGTCTACATTCTTTGAAGTTCCTGCAGTAGAAATATCAATCTACGAATGTTCAGAGTCAATTAAATATTTTAATTGTACCGTAGACGAATCACTGACGTCACCATTTGCTTTCGTTTGTAAGTGATCTGAATAGTTCAGGTCCAGCAGTTCAATATAACTGCTGATTATTTCTAATTGGATAATAAATGACTGATGACAGAGCCCACATCCTCCTCCACTTCGGGGACTCTAGAGGAAATTAAGCCATGGTCCAGACTGATCGTCATTACTAATCACATTATAGAAATGATGGGCAGCGGATCACAAGTGTATGTTCATAAGTGCCATTATTTCATTATGTTTAAATGATGTTTATTTCAGGCATGTGAGCGGGACCTCCAGTGTGGGCTGGGTCTGTGTTGTGCCGTGAGTTTGTGGTTGAGGGGGCTCAGGATGTGCGTCCCGAGAGGAGTGGAGGGTGACGAATGCCACCCTTTCAGTCACAAGGTAAAGACTGTACTATCTGCGTTTTGTTCAGTTTGAGTCTTGATATACTTTATGCACTATGGCTCTACAGGGACTCGTTCCAATTATTTATAATTAATTTATTTATTTTTAGGGTTCAGTTGTTGGTTAAGCATAATTGGATCTGATTGTAAGGTAATGGTACACTTTATTGTTCACATAAGGAAACTGTCCTCTGCATTTGACCCATCCTTCAATACGGCTTCCTGACAGGTAGCTGAGAAGCAGACCCATCTCCAAATCTTAGAGTGGTTTGGGTTGATGGGGGAAACCGGAGTGTCCGGAGGAAACAGACACAGGAAGAAACGTGCAAATTCCACACAAAAAGGCCCTGGTGACCCGGGAGTTGAACCCAAAACCTTTTTGCTGAGAGGCAAGAGTGCTCGTCACTCAGCCCGTGCCGCATGTGGCAATTGGCTCTAGACCCTCACTGTCCAAGATGACTAGTGTAAGCATTTCTCTCCAGTACAGACAGCACTCTGGGAGACTAGAACATATTGGAAAGATCTAGTTAATATACACTATATGCTATTATAAATGTAGCTGAATTGAAATAAAATGTATATAATTTGTTTAAACTCCTATGACCCAAAACAAGCAATCATGCTGGCAGGGCTCCACTAAAGCTTTGATAAACTTGCAGATAACTGCAGAGGCTATTGATCGTCAAAGGGTAATCAGGGCTATGAATCAGGACTAACACCACATCCGTCTGTCAAATGTGCCGTTTAAAGAGCTGCTTTCTTAAAGCCGCCCCTCTGCCTGTCACTGCTCTTGATGAAAGGGTTTAAACTGCCAGATTACACCTCGGTTTATATTGGCTTTCTGCATTTCAGGTGCCCTATCATGGGAAACGACTGCACCACACCTGCCCCTGCCTCCCTCACCTAGTCTGCACGAGATATGCAGACAACAAATACAAATGCACCGAGGACTTCAAAAACCTAGACTTTTAAAAAAAAGCTCCATGGAATCTGACAACATGCCTCTATGCACTAAAGTCTACTGTATCAACAAGCAAAAGTGCCACACATTCAGACTAGACACTTTATTTTTGATGTAAAATAAACATGTATACCTGCTATTGTTTTCACAATAATTTAATTTATTGAGAAAAGTGTATAAATTATATTACATTAAAACATTAATGACATTGTGTTATGTGTGTTTTCTTTCTGTGTGTTCAGATAAAACCTGGTTAGTAGTTACATAAGAAAGGGCATATGCATGCACCTTATCTGAACCACGCGGCTAATTTAGACCTACATTATTATCAGCATTATTTACTGTAAGGGACTACCAGGACTACCAGGCACTGCAGAAATTGCAAATCAAAACAATTTCTTGTTGCAAATTTGATAACTACAAGTAATTTAGTGCTTCTTACAAACAAGCACTGCAACAACAGATTTGAATATATTTGATGTAATTATAAGTATAATCAACTATTTTCAATATTAAAAAAAAAACAGTCAAGACCAAGGACCACAGTTCTGCATGAACAGTATTAAGCCATGTATCATATTATTATCCTTTGTAAAACCCCAGCACTAACCATTCAATATATGTCTTGTTGTAGCTTAGAAAAAAAGACCAAATATTTTGATATTAGCACCAATGTATTCTTGGAGTATTGTGTATAAAACACAATAAAACAATTTAAGATATGTATTAACTATAAAAATGTGATCCTCTGAGGTTCACATTTGTGTAAAGTTTCCTTATCAGATTAAACAAAAGCTCTCAAAGTCAGGTGGATACACTGTAACTGTAACTATCTTAAGCTTTCATACGCCTATAATTAATGAATGTGTTTTTCCATTAGGTTACTGCCAAAACAATGTCACTTGTTTAAATGGGTTTGATAAGATGTAGATAAGCGCTTATGTTTTACTGTATCACCTAGCTTTAATCTCCAGCTGATTTCATATCAAACTGGAAGGAGATCTCATTGTAGATACAACCTTGGTGTGTTGAATATAAGAGGCGAAAGTCACGGTCGTAACTTCATTCACCTGAGTCCAACATCTCCCAACACGATGAAGTGCCTAGTGATCGTCCTCCTGGCCCTCGTGGCTCTGTCTGAATGCGTCCACAGGTCAGTGTCCCATCTTATTGAGTGACTGCACACACAGCTTTCTAAACTGCTTAAACTGTTGCCATATTTAAACTTCTGGTATATTTCAGTCTTTTCAAAAAATGTAACCATAACTTCTGAGCACAACACCAACATGCTGGCACCAGTGGATTGGGTGAGCAGAGAAACCAACTGTAAAGGTGCACTGTGTCCGTTAAATGCTTTTCTCTATAGAGATGCTATAACTTTGTCTGGAATGTTTTGACAGTATGGCATTAAAACCTTTTTATCATTATGAAGACCAAACCAGACCAAGATACAAGTCAGATCTGTGGAGAGGCTCACAGTCAGAATGTCTGTTTTACTAGGTATTTTTGAGCTTTAAAACCACCTGTAATTGAATAAATGTAAGGCAAAGCTGTTTAATGTCATACTGTGGAACATTCCAGGCAGAGCAATGATATATCCATAGAAACAAACAGGTAATGAACCCCCAACCAAAAAGTTACACAATGGACCTTTAACCCAAGAGCTCCAACAGTCCAAGAGGTTCTGTGCTGGTGCATAGTGGATACAGGCTCCCACACACTTTTGAAGTCACTGGTTTAAGATCAGACTCTTGCAAATTGGCAGTATGCACAAACTGTATCTAATTTTAGATGTATTCCTTTTTCCATCAATAGTGCAATAAATTGTTGCTGTTTTTTTTTTTATTAGAATGCCACTGATAAAGGGGAAGACTGCCCGTGAACGTCTGATGGAGAAGGGTAAATGGGATGAGTACAGACAAAAGCATCCATACAACCCAATGGCCAAGTTCCTGCTAACTGGAGTTGAGCCAATGACCAACGATGCAGATGTGAGCGCATTTCATATACACATTTCACAGCAGCTGTTGTATGACCTGTTTTAATGCTTTTAATACATGTTCTGTACAGCTGTCCTACTATGGTGTTGTCTCCATCGGCACCCCGCCCCAGTCCTTCACTGTTATCTTTGACACTGGCTCCTCCAACCTGTGGGTCCCATCTGTCTACTGCACCAGCAGCGATGCCTGTCGTATGTACTACCTTTATAGCACACATTTGGAAAGTCATGTCAACAAGTCAAATCTTTGCAAATGGAGGCATATTGGTAGGAAATTTCATTGATTTCTGTCAGTATGCAAAGGCTCAAATTTACTACTCAAATTTAAGGGCTCACACTACTACTAATAGGATTTGGGCAATATGATAAAAAATATTTGTGTCCTGATCCTCCCATTGGTCTACTCTGTCATACAAAATTGAGATTTTGCCATTTTTGCAATATCTCCCACCCCTAACAGCTCACTGCATAATTAGAATAGTTTACTGTCAACATAAATGGTCTCTCTTTGCTCCTCTTTTACTGATGAAGTGAATCACCAACGGTTCAACCCCTCTCTGTCGTCCACCTTCGTTTGGGGAGGGCAGTCCTTGTCCATCCAGTACGGCACTGGGAGCATGACTGGATATTTGGGCAGCGACAATGTTGAGGTAACTCTACCTGCAGCAGGAACTTGTAAATTACATTTCTCCTATCATCTTTTGGATAGGGTTAGACTTGTAATTTGAACTGTACATTTGATTCAAGTATTGAATCTGGTATTGAACTGAAGGTATTCAAGCAACATTGTCGGCCATTCAGTGGACTACTAATGATGATTATTATTATTATTGAATCAAAGTATGACATTATATTAGTTGTTACTTCATTATCCAAAATTACACTTGATAGAAAGCAGACTGAAAATGGTTTCATTTAGATTTGCTGAGGTTTAGTTCATTCTGTAATTCTGTAATTACTGATTTTTGACTTCCCTAATCTATTGTTCTTCTACTACTACTGAAACTTCTACTACATCTACAATGATTATTACTTCTAATTTTGACATTTGATGTCATAAAACACTGACGTCTAATTCAGTTGTTTACCCATGTAGTTCTGAAACAGTCTTGCCCCTCTACTTTGTTAGGTTGGCGGCATCACCGTGGAGAAGCAGGTGTTTGGGCTGAGTCAGAGTGAGGCGGAGTTCATGGCTGAGATGACTGCAGACGGTATCCTGGGCCTGGCCTTCCAGTCCATTGCCTCCGACAATGTGGTGCCAGTGTTCAACAACATGGTGGCACAGGGCCTGCTGGAACAGCCTCTGTTCTCTGTCTATCTGAGCAGGTAACATGTGGTGATCAAGTCAAAATTCAAAAGTTTTAATACCGTATTAATATAATTTAAGTGTTGCAACAACACCACCCCAAATCTAGTTTGGGGAAATTAGCCTCAGTATAAAGGCACACAGGTAAGTATATCAAAGGCAAGAGCCAGGTTTCATAATTTACAGTCTTTATTATAAATCAGAGCAAGGCAAAGCAAAGCAGTAGACGGATCATTTGTTTATCAACACAGCGGACGCGTGTGCAGCCTGAGAGCAGAAAGTGCCGCTGTCTGTGCGGTTAATAGATCCATGGGTTAACATGAAGTTGAACAGTGCACTAAAACAGTTTATCTCCATGTGATAAAGTAAGTTATGATGCTAAATTAATATTAGTGAGTGGGATACGTCTTATTGGCCCATATGCGTTAAATGCAGATGTGTGCGTAAAGGACGAGAAGAAATGGCTCAAACTTCAGTAGCCGAACATCCACTTATACCTGATCCATACAACTGAGAGAGCCTGAAATCTGCTGAAATCCTACAAGACACTGACATGAAACCAGACCACAGAACTATTTTTATTATAGATCGATGTACCAGACAGGACAGTGGCTCTTTCTGCAGGAGACATGCGCAGTAGAGTGTCAAGTGACGTCTGGTAATCCCTGATAGGATCTATCCATGACATGACTCTAATCGTGTCTTCGATGTCATTTACAGGCAGCTGGTTGTAACCGTTGATCTGACGAACATAACGGAACGCTGCAATGACATATATATGTTTTTTTTTTAATTATTATCAAGTTAGACAAATTATTCACAAATAGACAGTTTATAAAAGGAAAGAAATCGAGCCATTTTCCCAGATTTTGTCAGTGTTGCCAACATAGATCCATGGTGCCAACAGAGCCCAAAGGAAGTCCTCATCCGCATGTTTCCAAACGTCTTCCGGTTTGTGAGTTAAGCGTGAGTAGAGCCCATAAGCTCAGACCATGGATCTATTAAAATAACAAACAAAACAAGCAAAACAGTAGAAAAAAATCAAACAAAACACTAAGCAAAACAACAGTTGGCGTGCCCAGGCTGCTGCAGGCCACTGTTGACGCCTGGAAAATTGATGTGGCAATTATAACCTAAACCCGAGCTAAAAAACACGTACCGCAGAATCACCGGAGCTTTATCGAGGATGTGACCCGGACTGCATGGACTGGTCACCGGCACACTGCAACTTTGCGAGCTGCCAGCCACGGAGCATCACTAAGCAGACAGCGATTAAGGAGGATGGCTCATGTAATGTTTTCATTTGAGGCAGGACTTGGATTACCTGTCGCCACTGTTCAGGGAAGCACTTAAGCACTTAAATACTCCACCGGGCCAGCGCCACGGAACGGCAGGTAAACCCTCAGCCTAGACCCTCCGGTCTTACCACATTCACACATACTCAAAATGCTCTACATGAGAGAAGTCACTGCAGAATGGAGAGCCCCGCCGTATTTCACCATAGCAAGCAGCTCATTTTTATTAGTTCCTTGTTTTTATTGTTGAAAAAAGACCATATGACCTGGCCTATGAGTGGTTTTAAATTAAGTACAGAGCAGTGGGCGGAGACAGGGGCTAGGTGAAAAAAGGAAATATCTCAGCATTGACGCTTTCAATGCAGGACGATGCAGGATAACTCAAACTCTGTGTATGGTAATAAGGGGACACTGTTATAAGTTGATTTGACATAACATATCCCATTTAATATGTCACACTTTTCACTTGCAGCAATGAACAGCAGGGCAGCGAGGTAGTCTTTGGAGGAACTGATGCCAACTACTACACTGGGTCCATCAACTGGATCCCCCTGAGCTCTGCTACTTACTGGCAGATTAAGATGGACAGGTACCCAATGAAAACCCACCTTTAACATGGACCACTCGATCTCACTAATATGGTCTATTTTTTTTAAGTGTGACCATTAATGGACAAACTGTAGCCTGTGCCGGGGGCTGCCAGGCCATCATCGACACTGGGACCTCCGCCATCGTTGGACCAAACACGGACATCAACAACATCAACTCCTGGGTCGGAGCATCACTCAACCAGTACGGAGAGGTGAGTCATCCCATTATACTGGAACGCTAGCCACAATTTTCCATGCCTTCCTGGACCCAAAATAAGCAAAAATCTCTACTTTGACGTCAGAAGTTTCACATGAAAATAACTAATAGGACCTGATAACTTGTGGTGGAGCTGGAAAGTCATACAGAGATCTTCTGTGGTTCATTTTACAGGCCGTGGTGAACTGCCAGAACATCCAGAGCATGCCTGATATTACCTTCACTCTGAATGGAATCTCCTTCACTGTCCCCGCCTCTGGCTACGTCTCCCAAGTAAAGACACTTAGCAATCATGAACTCATCTTAACTATACAAAAAGAGCCCAGTTTAAACAATATGGGTTTTTAGGGGCTTTTTAGACCTGCTATACGTCTAGGTTATTCTTGGTTAAATCCTAGTTTAGACTTGGATTTAAGATGAATTACCTCATCTTAAATTACCTTAGAACTTGTTTTTACCTGTTCTGATTTTGGCCTGGTTAAGTCATGGTTTAGTAGAATGCCATTATTAGTTTGTTTCAACTTGTTCTACTTGATCTGTGATCTGTCTCACCAACTTGGCCTGTTTGTCTCTATGGTGATTGCTAAATTTAATGTCATATTGTGAAAACAAACGCAAAACCTGCTGACCGTCTATCACAAAAGTTACATGGTGCCCCTTTAAAACTATAATCAGAATTTGTTATATTTATTCCTAAGGGAAAATTATTTAAATGCAACTTTACCATGAGAACTTTGCTTTAAATGCTCTCTATAAATCTGGGGTTTACAAAGATTTTGTCATTGAGGGCCACATATAAACATGCATCAGACAGACTGCGACAATTAAGAAAACGATAAAGTAAACCATTCAAAATGTTGCATTTGACGTAGGTTTGACTGAGCCACCACACTTTTAATAAAGCACAGAACATTAAAGTTATGTCAGTATCACGTCACAATGTGTGTTATTTAGGCATCATAGCATTATTCAGAAATTGAAGTAAAAAGCCTACTATTTTGAATCATTTGGGCCAGTTCACAGGAAGCATAAACCTCAGCAAAAATGGGCCATAGTTTGGATACCGCTGCTTTTAATGAATGAATATCGTAGTCAGTAGTAAAAAAAAATACTGATTTTATTATGCCTTTGTACAGAGCTCCAGTGGCTGCTACACTGGTTTTGGTCAAGGCGGAAGTGAACCACTCTGGATCCTCGGAGATGTCTTCATCAGGGAATACTACGCTATCTTTGACACCCAGAACCAGTACATTGGATTGGCCAAGTCTGTGTAATCTGTTGGAGACTCTTAAACTTGTAAATCACGGACTGCATCTGTATTGGTAGATTATATCAAATAAAAGCATTGTAAAAAGTTCTCTGTTTGAATGTGGGGGAGAGATACTAGAGGAACATCTTTAGAAATCCTTTATCTTGTGTTGAAATGTCACAAAATAATATGTCGAGTCCAGTCTGGTCCTAGGAGACACCCGCCTCTCACTTCAGATTCATAATGCTTCTCTATCAGATTTAGGTGTAAAGAAAGACCAAGAATAGACTATATCTTGTGGCTTTGAAGAACAGCTCCCAGGGTGTCCAGAAGTTGAAAAAAGAGATGAGCCAAAAATTGGATTTGTTTTTTTTTTTAAATAAGAAAAGTACTGGACAGAGAGGGACTTAATTTTACATTTATAATAGCACATGAGTGATCTGCAGCTGGTTGCACAAAATATAAATTCTCACTATTTCAAAACAAGGGCCTAAACTGATCGGACTAAACAAGATCTGAACAAAAACAAGATACAACAGAGAAAAGTAGGAATGGATGAGGCCTCAACTAAAAATGTCATTCTACCACAAAATGTTCCTGTTCCTGTGATAGCCACACCTCATTTTAAACCCACTGATTAAGATGCAATGAAAACTACCACTCAGTCAAGGATGTTGATGGACCGCCAGTGTAGAGTACTCCACATTGCCAGAATGCTGTGGAGTACGTTGACCTTCTTGTATTTTTGGCTCTCTCAGGTTTTCATATATTTGTGTGGGATTTTGGTGAGCTTGGAAATCCACTGTTGTGTAAATGATTGCACTGATTTCCTGAAACAGATCGAATGCCGTCAGTTGGGATGGACAGTTATCAATATCAAAGATGCAAATATCAATGTTGGCCAATATGGGGGATTTAGTTTTGAATCAAACTGATACTTGTTCACTATAGTAGCATCAGTTGTGTCTTGCAGACTAGGAAGTTAAAATAGACATGAACGACCTGGGAAGTTAAAGATGTGGCGTCATCATAAAAAACACTAAATTATATCCGAAATAGATGCAGTATGTAATTAATTAAAGTGAAACGTTAATTTGTGAACTTTATGGGTCCTGCAATGAAAATTTTATATATATTGGTCATTAGAAACAGTAAAACAAATATTATACAGTATAATTAAACTAAACTATTTCTAACTGTCAGATAATATTTTGAACCATAAATAGGCCTATACATATTAGCACATGAGTTTTTGGTCAGATGATGGTGACCACACTCACCACATGATCCTGTTTCACTGTGGCTGTCGGGGGTGACTCAGCATGTTTTGTGTCTACAAAAATCACAGGAAGGAAGTTAAATTATTTTGTGACAAACTTAAAACTATGTGTATACATTGTGCTTACTGGACTGTTTCTGTTTTGCCTTCACGCAGCAGAAAACCAAAGCAGTCAGTGACACGATACAAATCACTGCTGCCATAGAGACAATAGCAGGGAGAGGGACACTCCAGGGATCTCTGCAAATTTTTAGCACCAGATTTTTAACTGTGGTCAATATTATACAATCATTTATTCATACAAAGGCAGGCATGTATAAACCAAATTGTCTGACACACCTTATGTGCAATTCCAATGCAACTTTTTAGCAGCTGGTTTGATTTCAGTGTATTTTTTTCTTAAATGAATGGACAATATTTGAATCACTCTTTTTTACCGTGTCTGGTTTAGTAAAGGTGCACAGTGTAACTTGTCCAAATATCCCACTTTATGGCATTAAACGCATCCATCATGCACTTATTCAGCAAGTGTTTTTATTGCTAAAAATACATCAAAATCTCCCAGTAACCAGGGAAGATGACCGATAACTTGCCCTTGTTGCCTCACCAAACATTGTGTTTGATAACAAGCAGCAACAATGTTTGATAACAAACAGCAATGTTATATTTGGCACCTTAAAATAAATGTATTTACTAAATACCTGAGAGGATCACTCATGTCTTGTTCCAGGACACCTTCAGTTGGCTCCTGGTCAGTAGAAATGCCATAAGCTTTAGTGGTGGGTTTATGGGATAGCAGATGATCAGTATCTAAAAACATATCCAAACATTTAGCAAATAAATCAACAGTTTAAACAAACACATAACATTCTTACCTTTCACTTCCACATAATAGTCCGAGTAGATTGGGGTCCCCATGACAGAGCACCTGTAAAATCCCTGGTCACTGAAGTGTGCATTTGAAATAGTGAACTGGAGCCATCCATCGCCTTGGTTCTGAGTCACTCTGCCTCTTAGAAAATCGCACACGTATCCGTTACTGTTCAGAAGTAAGTAGCACCCTCCTGGATATAGCTTGCAGCATGATTTGAAGTATGAGTTATAAAATGGAGGAAAAGACAATCTCAGCAAAATGTTTGTGGACTCCTCAATGCTCTGCTGTCCGTGTGCATAAGAAATGCCTATAATAAAAGTAAAAAAATGAGATACAAAATTATTATAGCAACATGGTACTTTTAAGAATTGTTAAAACATAGCCTGCAATACACTCACTCAGTATAAGAAGAACAAAGGCAAACTTCATCTTGAATTGGCCACTTCTGTTTTTCAGTCTCATCTGCTGTCTTTAGTGTGCTGAGGTCTGAGGCCCCTCCTAAAAACACAAGTTCAGAGGGCAAATATATTCTGCAGAAATAATCGAATATCAAGCATACACCATACCATGTATTTTATAGAATATATTTTTTCTCTTCATGATAAGGCATCATGGTAATTTACCCAAATATTGCAAAACTTAAAACACGAGTATACAACACATATTTTTGGTACCTGTCAAGTACATTGGTCAACAGGTGCACTGTTAAAACCAGAGGCTGGGACTCTCCCCTTACAGGAATGTTCTTGATGGTTGGGCATTTCTTACAGTACTCCACTAAAGTATAGTGCAGTGTACTTCACTGACTCAAGTATTTGCTCTGACAGTTGATGAACAGTACAGCATCATTCAATAATTATAGTCAGTTGTCTACATAAAATTATTTATTGTGTCATATCTGGTTCTTATGACTACAGACTAACTCAAAACATATTTTCTCCCCTAGAGTAAAAGAAAATGCAAAATGTATGTACATGATAATAAGCAGACACGTGATCTTTTTTCCACAATTAATTAACATAAATACTCTTCTTATAAACATTTCATCTCCTTTCAAAACATTGTCTTGCAAATGAAGTCTTCAGAGGCACATAAACTCTTGAATAATTAAAAACAGATTAAACAGCCCCATGATTAAGAGAAAGAGGTGCAACAATCTAAATGTACAAAAGGCGATTTGTATTTTAACCAGTGCAACGCCCCCAGCAGGTGTGGAGGAAACCCTTAAGTTCAGTTTGTAGATGCATATATAACAGGAGGTCTCTGCAGCTTTAGTGTTGTATGTTGTGAGTGGCTTATTCAGTGAAGGTGATGACGTCGTAGTGGATGCCTTGTCGCTGCAGTTGCTCCAGTTGTTCCGGTGTGGCCTCTGTGTAGACCGTCTGCGACTGGGCCATGGCTGCATCTGCCACTGCTGAAATATACAGTCAGTTACAATTACCTGCTACCAGTGTGACAATGATTCTGCTTATCTGCAGATAAACCCTGTTTTCTGATACTGCTACATGACATGAATTAAATAATGTCAAAATAAAATCTTTAGTTGAATTAAGTTAAACAAATACAATTGATTCTTTCTAGAATGTGATGCCATACTTTCAGATGGGGGCAAGAGCTAGTTTTCCCTATTGAATATATGGTATAATTCATGAAGAAAAGCGAAAAAAGAAAAATCCATGAATGTCTGTCTTGAACTTGAACTCACTATATTAACAATTTTACTCGACCCTTATCTCCATTAAATATTATAAGCCAATATGCTGAGATGTAATTTGAACCATAATTTGTAAACAAATCTCACCTGTGACGGCCGAATGTGCCGCTGCCTCCAACTCTTCAGCACTGACGACCTGCTGCTCCGAGGTGACAGGGAGGTACTGGATCTGACCATTGTGACTCACCGCAATCTAAACCAGAGCCACATCAACAATAATAAGCATTTCTTTATTTACAATACCATAGAAAACAACAATATATTATCCCACCTTCTGCCCTTGCACAAAAGCCCCGTCCTGTTCTGAATACTGAATGATCTGTCCATCTGGCATCTGACACACAAAAACAGTTCAAACATAAGACACACTGCATGATGACACTTACAGAGTAATTTCCCCAAAACAAACCTGGATCTGGTTCCCATCAGCTACCACCACATACTCCTGAGGAATTAAATGCGAAACTCCGTCTTGTGCAATGATGTACTGAACCTGTTGTTAGATAAAAACAGGAGTTTGTTTGCGTTTTAATTTTTGTCAATTTAAAAATGAAACAATGTAAAGTTATGTACCTCAGTCACTTGGTTGTCATCAGTGACTAGATGCTGAACTGCCTGGCTGTCAATGGTTATGTATGTGCCTTCCTCCTGAACAAAATTATGTAATAAATATTTTGCATTTGTTGACATTTATTAACATGCTATTAAAAATACAGAGCTTGTATAAACCTGGTCTGATCCAGCCTGTTCCTGGGAGACAATGATGTGCTCCTGTCCCAAAGCCTGGAGCCGCTCCGGAGAAATGACTGTCTGAGTCTGCAATGCTAATTACCGCACCACACAAGGAGATTTTCATTAGAGAGCATATGAAATTGCAAATATGTTTTTTAATCAAACTATTCTTCTTACTTTGAAGAGTAGCCAGGGCTTCCTCGTCACTATTAACTATTATTGTCTGTGAAGTACCGGGGGTGCTCTTGCGGGTGTGATTGTCCTGGCTGTGGAGGCGCTCCATATGAAATTTCAAATGACCGTTACGTTTGAACCTGGGACCAAAAAAAATGTATCAACTACTCAAACAACTGTAGTTTTCAAACCAGTTTGGGTAGAATATATAAAAATGACTAGCTTTTCCAGAAAGATGAATTTCTCACGATTTTTGGGAGTTCAGAAACCCTTGAGAATCTGTATTATTCGGCTCCAGCTGAAGCATTTGCTTGTTATAGGTCAGGCAGAAACTGATCAATCAAAGAGCAGCACTTTGGTTTGTGAGGAAGCCGGCGTCAAGCGAACCAAAACTAACAAGGTGACACTGACAGATGTACTTCAGCCTATTTTAGTAGAAATACTATTTTCTTTGTGAAAAACGTCTAGAGGGAAGCACTTTGTGCATTTATGCACCAATGTGATGCCTTTGTTTGAACTAGAAGGTTTACAATGATTTACAATGATGACTAGAGGGTTTACAATGATAATTACCTTTGCCCACATTGGTTGCAAGAAAACGGTTTCTCATTGGTATGAGTCATTATGTGTCTCCTTAAGTCTTTCTTGTTCTTGGAGGCAAAGCTGCAGCTTGGACATTTGTGAGGACGCAAGTAAGAATGCAGCTCCATGTGATTCTGAAATGATCAACATAAAAAAGAAATAAAATAACTGCTAAACAAACTGTCAAAAAAAAAAGCTGCAGAAAGTATAAACCATACCTTGACCTCGAGCCAGGAGGCTGATGTAAAGTCACAATCAGCACATTTAAATGTGTTGGGGTCTATGTGCGCCCTCTTGTGGTTCTCCATGTCAGAACGCCCCTGGAAGGACTCCATGCAAATGCGACAGGAAAACCTTTTTGTGTTGAGACCTGGTGAGCTCACAGCTGAAGGGGAGGCTGGGGCATCACTGCTCAGCTGACATAAGAAAACCCCCCCAAACTGGTTAGCTTTAGCTTTAGAATTTATAATGAAACAAAACAGCAATACAATACCTCAACATGTTGCAAAACACCTTCGGGCAGAGCTGCAGTGAGGTAGAACTTTTCACTTTTTGCACTGTCTTGGGATGAAGTCTTCTCTTTAACACTTAAAGAATATGATTTACAGTTAATGGCAAAATAAAACAAATTTTACATATTACATATTCAATGGTTAAATCTGACTGACCCAGGACTGTGGACGTCCTCTGCTGATTGCTCCACCACATTGTAGTCTTCACTCTCATAGTCCCCAATGGTGATCTGAGTGATTTCTTCAGACTGGGGGGTAGTTTCTTCATAGGCCTCCTGTAGCACGGTCTCACCATTCTCAGATACATGAACAGTGACAATCTTTGGTGCTGAAACAGAGGCTGCCCCTGGAGCTGAAGTAACTGTCCATGTACCCTTTTCTTTACCATCAGGATTTAACACAGCAACCTACAAAAATGGCCAATATTACACCTAAATATGGTCTCTTGTAAATGTAAAATGCTACCTCCGGCTAATGTTTGATTTACCTGTAAAGAGTTTCCTACTAGTTCTCGAGCATTACTCATGTTGAGCAGCAGGTCAAGAGCATTCTGAGCTGAAAGGTCCCCAGATTCACCTAAAAAAGAAGGTGTGTTAATCATAGTTAGAAAACCAATTTTATAAATTTTTTTTACAAACCTTGCTCATAGATAATAGTGTTTCCTAAAGCATCTTGGGTAACAGCAGCATTTTCCATGCCTTGTATTGCTTGCAGCGTTGATGGATCTACCGCAACCTTCAAATTTGTAGTAGTATGGAATTAATAATAGAATTTATATATAGTGTTGCTTTATGCATGAGAGACTTACAATAGTGTTTTGCAGGCCCTGTATGTTCTCGTGCTGCTGTTTGAGCTCCTCGATCTGCTGCAGGGTAAAGAAGGGTTTGCGTCGTTTCTGGGCGGGCTCCTCGGGGTGAGCCTGGGACCACTCCTCAAACGCATCAGGGTGCCGACACTGCACATGAAGACGGAGGTTCTTTCTGTGCTTGGTCATGAAGTGGCACATGCTGCAAGAGAAAGGCTTCTCCCCTAAAGAAATATGATACAAAGTCTATAAACATACTTGAGCCAACCTTTTAAAACCTTTATGCTTATTCATTTGTTTCATCAGCTATTAGCTGTGATTTTATATTTTTATTACTTATTTTTCTATTTTATTTTGACTTGTACATTTATATAATTATGCCTTATTTGACACCTATCTCTTGCCATCTTTTTTGCTACTTATTTAGAATTTATTCTATTTATTTTTTACTCTTTGTTATTATATTATATTGTGATGAGTGAGCTACTGTGTCCAAATAATTTCCCTTGTGGATCAGTAAAGTTTGTCTAAGTCTAAGTCTATTAATATAAACTTCAACCAAATTTTCCGGTTTTGCACACAATAGGCATTTTCCCCATGCATTCACCTGTGTGTTTGATAGCCATGTGAGAGACCAGAAACTCCTCTTTAGCTGTGGCATATTTGCAATAGTCACATTTGAAGGGTCTATCATTGGTGTGGGACAACTGATGGTTGAGAAGCAGCTTCTTGTTGTCACAGGTGTATTCACAAAACTCACATTTGAATCTGAAAACAGGCATATGGTTAGGTAAATTATGTAAAAAACTAATGCAAGTAAATAAAGCAAGTACAAAAATAAAAATTAAATTCCTTACTTGTTCTCTCCAAGACTTTGGATGTGTGTCAGAAGGTGCATCTTAAATGTGTAACGTTTCTTAAAAGATTTCCCACACTAAAAAGAAAGATGTATTAAATTATTATTGGAAGTTAAGTTAAATCTTAAACACAAACCTTGTCACACATGTGAGGCTTCTCGGAGCTGTGCGTCTTCATGTGCTGGGTCAGTCTCTTTTGCAGTGGATAAACCTTGTGACAGATAGGGCAGGGGAACTCGGATGTTTTTGTACCCTGTTAAAGTGTGATTTTTAATAAACATCAACGACAACAACAATTTTCAGATCTGAATGAAAACATAATAATCTTACCATATCTGGTTTCTTTTTTCTGTTAAAAAAAAAGGGAAAAAAAAGGGATTAGTGCCCAAATGTGCATAAAATGTAACAATGTATTGTAGCAGAAGTACTTACATTTTTCTGTGGACAGCTGCGTGCCGAAGCACATCCTTCTTGTAGACACTTGTATAATCACACTCGTCACACTTGAAGGGCTTTGTGCCTTCATGATTAAACATGTGTTCCTACAACATTAAAGTGTTATACAGTGTAGAAAAAGTTCAGAATATCTCAGGAAAATAATGGCAGACCTTTAAAGATGTCCACCGTTTGCAGTGGTAGTTGCATTGGAGGCATTTGAACAGCTCAGGATCATTGCCTTCATGGGACTCTACATGGAATCTCAAATCTTCTTGAGTGAGGAACCGTGAGCCACAAATCCAGCAGTTGTGGGGTCTCTGCAGTGGTTTTAAGGATTTGTAGTATCGACTAAAGGAAAATAGAAACAGTGAAGTTGTAGGAGCTCCATAAATTCAGATTTAAAACGATAACTTTTAAACTCACTTGCGATTAATATATTTCTTGTATTTCTTTCGCAGAAAGTGTTTTGAGGGTCGTCCTCGTTTCTTTGGAAGGAATTCCTCCCCAGGCTGAGAGATGGAGGAAGGATCTTTGTTCTCAGAGTCCGACTGGCTTATGGCCATTTCTGCTGCATCTTCTGTAATCAGCTCAGCCGGTCCATTGTCAACACCAGAGGAGCTAGCCTCTTCAGGGGGACTTGTGTCCGTATGTCTCGACTTATTAACAATACTGTCTGCTTCTGGAATAAATTGCAGAAAATAATGAAAAACCCCCCCACAAATATATATTTAGGTTTAATGGTTATAAGAAATCAAACCTTTACTAATAGATCCTTCTTCCGGTGGAGTATACTTTCGTGGTCGTCCCACTTTGCGTTTGGGACGACCCTCAGAGAAGGATTTTGGGTGTGCAAGCCTTTTAAGAAGAGCAGGTGGTCTTCCTTTGCAGTCTTCGTCAACTGGGTTATAGTCACTATCCTCTGAAAGACAAATGGGATTTGTACATGCACGTGTTACATTTGGCAGCTCTGTCAGATCAAATTACCTTCAGAATCATCTATGGCACCAGCATCCACAATGTCGTCGTCCTCCTCCTCTGCAGGTTGGACCTGAGCTGCCTGCTCCTGCTTCGACTTAATCTGCTCCACTCGCTCCAGCTCAGCCTGACGTCGAGCCAATGTTTCACTTTTTGAGGGTCGCCCACGTTTACGCTTCTTTGGCATATCTCCTTTCATCAAATATAACAACACAACAATTATTATCAAGTCATTATTTCATGTTTATAACAATTAGTTCATGTTCAAAACAATGCCTTTTTATATTATATATTTTATATATTAATTGTTATATTTATTATCATTAAACTTGTTAATATTCTCAAACAACAGTTAATAAATAATTACCTAAACTAACTCCTCACTGTGATCTTAAGTTACTTCAGTAGCCAAAACTACAGAAATGTGGCTGCTAGTCTGTACTGGCCTCTTTGACTACTATGTTCTTCTCATTTGGACACCACATTATTCAGGTGTGTGGCCCAAGAAACCACAGTCGCAGCTAGGATTAAACAACCTTCAACCATTATCAATTTTACCTGCATTATTGAAGTGCTTGTCCCGCATGTGGTTAATGAGTGTATTTCTGGATGTACTTTTGTACGGACACATTTTGCATTTAAACTGTTGTACGATCACAACTTCCATCATGTCTTCCAGGTTAAGCGGCTGGTACCCTGAACCCTGTGCCATTGTGGGTGTATCTGTTTGCTGGGGTATCCCAGCTCCATGCTCAGGTCCTTGGATGCCCTGAGATCCTCCTTGACTGTATGAGCACTCAGGGGTGGGCTCAGGCTCTGTATGAGGGGTGTATGTGCAGCTGCTGCTGATGTAAGTCCCAGACTGGCTCTCACTGCATTCAAGCGCCTCAGGAAGGCCACGGGAGCCGGCCGTGTCGGCCACAGGATGGTCTGAGGAAGAGCTCTCTTCAGCATACAGAGAGGCCTCTGGGTCATTGCTGTTCTCAGTGTAACCGGAGTGCTGCGGTGGCTGCTGGGAGTGGTGGGGCTGGTCAGGGCCGTCCATTTGCTCATCATCGTCATCATCTTGATCTCGAGCCTGGTACTGAGAACATCCGGGCTGCTCAGAGTCAACACACCCTACACCATATTCAGCTCCATACTGCCGACCAGACGGAGCCCTGTGGTCTGCACTGCTGTCAATGTAACTGCGCAAATGGGTTCGATCCTGATAACCCCCACTGCACTCCACCACATAGTGACTACGGCTGGTGGGATTTGAGTCAGCTCCACTGCATTCTACGTATCCAGGCAGGTCCTGGTCACTGTTATCTCCACTGTAGTCAGGGAAACCAGACTGAGAGCGGGTCTGGTCCGGCTCCTGACCTGAACACCCCACGTAAGAAGAGGAGGACTCTCCAGTCTGATCAGGGCCATCTGTGCTGCACTCTATGTACAAGGAGGGGCGGGAGTGCCCCGGCTGGTCCGGTTGACTGCTGCTGTCCTCTGGGTAGCTCGAGGGTCCCGGCTGGTCGTCTGGTTGGTCTGGTTCCAGGTTTCGCTGCAGGTCTCTCTGGTCCAAACATGTGGATGTAGGGCCTTCACTGAGAGCTTCTATGGCTATGCGACCTGATAAGGCAGATGATGACATCTGGGCTGCCATAGGAGCACCTGATTCATTCACAAGCATAAAACAATTATGAATAATAGAATAGTTACTAATTCATAACTAATCAATATCATGTCTAAAGTCAATAACAGTGGGCAAAGATTTTATGGAAAAGACCAAAGTTCACACCATCATCTGGTCCTTGTAAAATTAAATACTGTGTTGTTTCGGCAGCACCATCTTCAGCACTGGTGACAGCGATGCAGCCTAAAAGTAAAAAAGAATAAACTCTAAATGTTGCTGGATAAAGCATCATAGATGTATATTTTATCCTTATACCATTCACAATGTCAGGGCCAATAGTGGACTCAATGATCTTGTCGATGGCAGAGCCCAGGTCCGACGAGGTAGAAGCAGTGGAGTCTGAAACCATCATGGCTCCATCTGGGACAGCGCTGGAGTGGACAAGGACCTGGGCTGACTCAGACACCAGCACAGACTGAGTGACTGTGGACACACTGGACACACTGGTGGACTGGGCGACCGATGAAGAGTCTGGGAGGTGCACTGACGAGACACGGGCATCTGTGCTGGAGCTTGTCTCTGGTATAAACACCTTCACAAACAATAATTAATTAGCTCCTCAGCATCACAAACATTGTGTACAATACTTTTGATTCCCTATGAATCAGTTTCTTACCTCAAGCCCCTCTGAGCTCTGACCCACATGGCAATCAGACTCTGGGGCAGGTGTGTGGGATGCAGCAGCATCACTGCTGTCTGCAGACATGGCCTCTGATGACTCCATGCCCATGCCACTCTCAGAGGGCTCCTCCATCCCAGACGGTCCAGCATCACTACTACTCTCCACCTCATTCTCCTCTGAATCCATCACTGTCAGAAACACCAAACGGGACCTCATCATTACTATTAATATTTACTGTGCCTTATACTTATGTAGCAGATGCCCCATTATGTATTGGCTTAGATCCTCTGAAAAACATTTTAAGTTGTCCCATATCATTCTAACTGGATACATGGTTGAGCCCATTACAAAGATTGTTAAAACACTGGAATTATAACTTGATGGAGCATAGTGATACGGTTTTGTGCTTCTTAATTTATACAATGAAAGATGCATTGTTAATGGAAAGTCTCATTCGAGCATTAACAACATAAAATGTGGCCAAGTGTTCACACAACACAACCAACTGAACCCCAGTGCAATGGAAAATTGTATTGCTGTTTTGTCTTTCGTGCCAGGCTCTGGGACTAGTGGTGTTCGATCCATGGCTAAAATGCTGAACGGGTGGTTGTTGTTAGCCTTTAAGCTAGCTGTTGGCATCTTTGTCGTTTGCTACGGTACAACGGCCAGAAATCGTACAACCCAAGACCAACACGACTTGGATTTAAGAGCTTGTTCAGTGTTGTTAACTGTAACCACATGAACACCAAACTACTGTGAGTGTGCTTAGAGAAGGGGCCTAGCTGCCCTTCACCCTGCCTGCTCCGTGTCGCCATTTTACTCGGCTCCGTTTTCCACTCAGGCAATCTGTGAGTTCTACTGGGGACCTCAAGGGCCCGAGCGAGCTAACAGACCGCCCAAATACCGCCCCTGAAGAAAACTATTTACTATTCTCTCCAGGGCACAAGATGCACTGTTCTTTTATCTTACCGTGTATATAAAGGTCGGGCGATCCTTTACGCAGAAAGTTGAAATCCGGCGGTTGTCTGTATAAGAAAATACTTGCTTCTTTCTAGTCGGGCGCCATGAGTATCCCCTAGCTTCCTGTGCGTGTAGCCGGATCTTATTTATGATTTAGTGTTTACATTGCTCGACTGTGATTTATATATGGATCGGGATAAGTAGAGAACTCCGACAGACATCTCTATAAACTTAGATCCTTGATCCAGTTGTAAAAGTAATTTTAATTGAAATTCAAACACACCGAAAGGACTATTGTTTTTAGTGGAAGGCGAATGACGCAATTGTTTGCGGAGTAATACTGCTGGGCTACTCCTCGCTGCAGGAATAGTTAGATGTGATACTTGTCAGTCAGTAAAAGATGGATAACACGCCGATCATCACTGTAATGTCTCTTTTAGGCAGAAAGGTTAACTTCATTGTGCACAATATCCAACTTTGTACAAGACCATCCATATTGTAGAAAGTATACATTATATATTGCTATCTTTATTGTATTAGGAAAACCCATGACCACGTCCCATCAGGTTACACAGTTGTTGCATAAAAGCTTGTTTGCAAACAAAGTCCACTCATTAGAAACCCTCTTTTGGCGGATTTGGACAGCTGTTTTTTTAAGGACTTTCCATCAGTAGCCGAGTCAAGTTAATCTTGTAATTGAGATTGTATGCTAGATGCCATTTGTTTCCAATTTTAGCAATAATTTAAACTTTTAAAAAGCTTTATTATCTTGACAGTTAAATAATACAACTCACGAACAATGAATAATACTGAATTTTCCCTTTTCAAGTGTTAAAATGTATATTATATTTGACAAGTAAAAACAGTATAACAACACATGCCTTCTAGCACAAGAAGAATCACCACAAACAAGAAGGAGATGAGACAACAGGCTTACCGAAGAACTGACTTCTCTTGCTCCATGTGCAGAGGTAAAACACTTGCATAACATGAGCAGCATTTCAAATCATGTACATTCCACATATTCATAACCCACATATATTAACCTAAAAAAAACAATAAAGAGGCTGTGCTCAAGCTGCTCTTAAACACACAAAAGACAGAATAAACCCTCGGTTTACATAGAAGACAAGCCTTTTGTAATATAGGGTAATATTGAGAAATTTCACAGCGGGTCCAACCAACAGACCACCAGAGGTCGCCATCTTCCAGCGAATATGAAGGATCATGTTTCATAGTTAATTTGAAACTTGTTTAAAATGTTAACACCTTTTACCAGATACAATCTGTAATCTGTCAATTAAATTTAAATTGAATACAAGTGTCAGGCTGCTTAATTTCTTAAATGTTTATTGCAATGAAACTTTAACATTTCATAAAAAAATCTGTTTCATAAATACATTTGAAGGAGACACACATTGTCATCCAGTGCAAGTAACAGACATTTGCCAGAAATACACAAACAAACGAACAAACAAACAAATAAACAAACACAAGATGCAGGACAAAATAAAATTAATAATCTTTTCCAGTTATAAATATTAACAGTATTTCAATATTGTTTGTCTGAACCCGTCAGACATTCTTAATCAATCTGGACATGACCATAAATATAAATATAAGTTAGTATTTTAGATTGTACTTTTTGCAGCCACATCCAATGACTTCACAGATGGATGGGAGGATTTATAGAACTGAAAATCTGCTTCTTGTTCCAGTTCTAGTTTTGGCCATGTTCATATCCCAGAGGGCATGCACGTCTTCAGGTGGTTACATAAATGGCATCACAATCTCCCAGTCTCCTACACATTGATGAGAAAGGCTTTGCTCCAGAGTGCTGACAGTAGATTTTTTAAGCCCCCCAGTATTGTCTTGAGGGGTCTGGGCACTGGAGCAGATCATATTTCACATAACCAACACGGTCTACCTGTCTCCTTGAGTTCATGCGCCAGTAAAAACTTTGGCGACAGAAATAAAAATGACCTAAGAGAAAAATAAAACAAAGCTGTAATTTATAAATGAAAAATTTAAAGTATAATCATCATTTGGCCAAAGGGCAACAATGTACCTTTGTAGAGGAAAACATCATGTGCATCATTGGGAACACCACCAAAAACTGAGTCTATGTAACGTGGGTATCCTTTGTCAATCTTCTGGGACTTGACATCAAGCCTGGAGCATACAGCAGACCATAACGGTTAATATATTTACTCATTTTGCGATTATGGGTGCCATATAATTAGACCTGTCTTACCTCCAGAAGTTCTCTCCACTGAAAAGCAGGACTTTCCTTTGACCCCTCTGCAGAGCACCCTCAACCTTATGCACGCTGTTGGGGAGACCAAGTTTCTCCACACTTCGGGGGCCATGGGCATCCTTCCCGGTATACACCCAGAACTGTGAACCTACGAAGAAATTTACATTTTTAGAGTAATTCTTCTGAAAACATTGAGATATAATTTATTTATAACTGATTATCTGTGCTGTAAGATATTTATTTTTATTGTTTACCGGAGAAGAAGTAGATTTTCTTGGTTAGAATGTCCTCAAAGGCAGAATCAACTGAAGCTGGCAGTTTTGGCCATCTCTCAGAGATAAGAAACGGTCCTGTGAGCTTTCTTTGTTTACTTGAAATTTTCCAAAACTGTCTGCAAAGAAATACATTTGTGTATATGTTTATATGTTTTTAATCTAATATAAAATGTAAGAATAAGTAAGTAGAAGTTTTCTTACCCATTGCTGAAGAAATGCAGGTCTCCTTCAATCACAGTAATGGTGTCAAACTTGTTGAGCTTGCAGGCGTCCAGTGTAGGATCCACAGTGGTAGTGGTAGTGGTGAATGTAGCCTCTGTGGGCTTCTCTGTGCCCTCTGTCTGGTCTGTTTCGTCTGTGTCGGGGTAGTCTGTGGTGGTGGGAGTGGGCTGGGGAGAAGTAGGTTTTGGGCCTGTTCTACCACCTGGAGAAGAAGCAATACACTTTGAGATAAATAGTGTGCAACAAGTTATATTTGGATTTGTATGTTTTCTAGAGCGTACCATAGAGATACTGTATGCCTTCAATGTCATCTTCGTGCAGTGAGAAGTCCTCCACGTAACTGTACATGGGGAACATGAGCGCCTCCCTGATGTTGGAGTGATCCAGACCAAGAGCATGTCCAAACTCATGAGCTGCCACAAGGAACAAGCTGTAACCTGTAACATATTGAAATAAAATTATATAAATACATTTTCAGTATAAAAACTGCACTACAATGATGCATTTTTAAAAAACCTTACCCCGGTCTGGACAGAAGCCCCATTTCCTGTCCTGGTCATAGCTAGCTGTGGTAGCGCACCACAGCTTACCATCAGAGCGCCCCTCACTCACGCAGGAGTTGTACTCTTTCCCCAAAAATACAAAAGGGAAGTGGCACGGCTCTCCTTCAGCATTTCCGCCTGTTACAGCGGTGTCTGCCAAAACAAAAACATATCAACATAAGCAACAAAACAACTGTGGCGGCACCCAACTGTGTTTATTGGTTGTGGTTTCCGAGGCTCACCGCGATTGGGACAGAAGCCATATTTCTTGTCCTTGTCAAAGTTGTCAGTGGTTGCACACCAGCGGTAGTCATCACTGCGCCCTTCTGTGGTACAACTGTTGTACTCTTTTCCCAAAAAGACAAAGGGGAAGACACACTCTTTCCCATCTGAATTTCCTCCAATTGTATACAGCACTGTCAAGCAAAATAGTTTAATTGAAAATTGGCATCTGAAAAAATCCACATGAACTCTAAAACAGTGTAACAGAAGTCAGACTCACATTCACTTGGACAAAAGCCATATTTCTTGTCCTTGTCATAGTCAGCTGTGGTGCCGCACCAGGGAAGATTGTCTGTTCGGCCCTCAGTGGTACAAGTGGTGTAGGATTTGTCCTCAAATATGAAGGGAAAATGGCACAAGGCACCATTGGCATTCCCATAACTTGTCTTTACAACTAGAATGAAAACATTTGTAAATGTAGTTACTGAAAGCAAAAAGTCAATGGAGACCCCTCTTTTTAAACTGGATGTCTTTGACTCACTCACCTGCCCCGTTCCCCAGAGTCCAGTGCTCGTCATCATCAAAGTGTGCGTCTCCCTGTATGCCCTCACCAGGAGGATAAGCATGAGCCAGCAGGCCATCCTTTCCATCAAAGGGGTATGGGTCTCCATGGTCTGTGCAATAACAGCCCCACAGTTACACTTCTCCAAAAGAGCAGAAAATATGCTGTCTCATGGTAAACACTCACCCTTTTTCCCAAATGAGATCATGATATCTGCCGTTCCGTCAAAGAGCCGTGTGAAGCTCAGGGGGGTCACTTCGCTCCAAACTTTAAAGGCTCGGGCAAAAGCATCGTCGATTAGAGAGCTCTCCATGTCTGGTGAATAGTTTAGGATCCTGAGGTAAACAAAAGGAGATAATTTACTTAAATGATACTATTTTCACTGATATGCACTGTGCAATAATGATCAGATATTAAGAGCTATCATTATGTGCATGCTGTATTATACTGGCCTGTAAGTGATGTCATGATGGTCCCATTTCAGATCGCCATCAAAGGTCTTGTAGTTGGCGACATCAGGAACTCCACAGCGAGGTCTCTTCATGGCGTCCAGGGTGGCTGTGTCCAGCTCTCCTGTCTCCTCCAAACCCATCTGTCTTTGCATGCGCTTCAGAGCTTTGGACGTGGACACTATCGACTGGAAACCACTGCGCTGCACCGACTCCATGTAGCCAAATTTCTTCAGGTAATTCTGGAGAAGGACATATAATTAGTTAACATATAACAATAATTTGAGGAAATAAAAGTTAACATTATACTTATCTACACAAACTATCTACTTTACTCACCTCTGCCAGCTCCATATCGGTCACGTTTTTGACAATGTCTCCAGGGAAGGTCACAAAGACAGACTTGAGAGGAAGGCTCCATCCATTTTGCAGACAGACTCCCAACAGCACACACACAGCGAAAGCATGGCACCTCATGATGAGAGGTACAGGTCAGTACTAAATGTTCAAAACCAAGATCTTCTCTGTTCTTCTGTCTCCTGGGTTTGTTGTTGTTCTGTTTGAAATGGAGCTGTGGATCTTGTATTTATACCACACTACATCTTAGTCACTTCACACCGCCTCCTTGAAACCTCAGCCCTCCCTCTACATCTGATTGTTTACACTTGCTCAAAAATGGGGGAATTTCCAAAATATCCACACTTAGCTTTACCAGATAGTTGAGTGTCACTGTTGGTCTAACATAATTTCATTCACACAGGAAGCTGCAGGATTTATTTGACCGTACAAGGCGAATTATTGTGGCCACTTGAATAACACAATGTGCATTTTAACCCAGTTCTCTCCAATGCTTCTTAGAAAATGATTTTAATTTTTATATAACCAAAACAATCATATCAAGTTATTACTGAAATCCCTCACTTAATCACTCAAAAAAAAAAAAAAAAAAAAAAAAAAAAAAAAAAAAATCAATACACAGATCAATATTTAATCAATATTAAAACTAGAATCAAAACTAGATATAAATTTGAATAATTTCCAGAATCATTTACAATGGTCTTTATCTATATCAGAACTAATATAAGTATAGTATCAGAACTACTATAAGAACATGTTAGAATTGAAGAAACTAGAGTTAGAGTTAGTTACTTTATTTTTTAACATTTTAAAATTTAAGAAAGCACAACATATAGTCTCCATTCTTGGAAAGACATTCAAAACATGTTCGTTAAACAAAAAGAAAGAGGGAAAAAAAAGTTATAAACAAGAGTAGGAAGTAGCATACTTTATTTAAATCTACCTCTAATTTCCAGTATTTAGACTTCACCATACAGTTAAACTATTATTTTGTGTTTGAAGTGATCATTTTGTCTATGAAAATACTGTTTTGTTGTATCAGAATTGGTATAGACTAGAGTTTGAAATGTTATTATTACATTCACAAGTTTAATCAAGTTCCGTTAAGTGATCATTAATGGTGTAATTATCTGTTGTTTTATTTCGATAGACATCTCCTAAAGGCATCTTGTGTAATCTTAAACGTCCCGTAACTTTGACAAAGTGATTTGCAGAACTTGAGAACCTTAACACTGTAGAATTGACTGCTATGTTGATATTTTGAGGTGTGCTCCAGCCTCTCTGCGGGTTGTGACATTGGAGCCAACACACCCTGAGTCACTCTGACATGAAGCTGCACATCAGGGACTTTTTTACAGTGAGCACACTGCTGACAGCTCCTCTTCAAACCCAAACATGCTCTGGAGAACTCATTTATAGCAGCAATGCACTCTATTCCACACCACTATTCAATGGTTCATGAAAATATTAGCATCAGGAAATTCCCCCATGTTAGAGTAGTAATAATAATAATAATAATAATAATAATAATAATAATAATAATAATAATAATAATAATAATAATAATGTAATATGGATATATTTCCCCCCATGGTGCCTGGTCTTGCCTTTTAGTGTGCAGTACATTTAATATATTGGTTTTCTTGCAATTTGCCCCCATGTTATTGATATATAGATAAAATAAAAGTTAAGTTTTATAATTGTATTGGTTTTAAGGAGTCACCAGTCAATCAGTCTTTTATATTTTATTGACTTGCTTGCTTATGTTTGGATTATGCCTAAGTTTCTTTCATTGCCAGTAGACTAATGTTTGTTGTTTTACACCATGCATATATTTATAGCAACTTCTTAGAATACAATATTTTGTCTGTAAATTGTCATAAAAACACACAGTGAATAATTAAGTTCATCTGAGTGTTTTTCCATTGAACACAAACAACGTTTATTCTTCGCAGATTAATGTCCTAATAAAGCCTGTCGTAATGTAATAGTGTAATGGCTTGTGGTTTTGATGAAGATGGCATACTTCCTTAAATCTGAATTGTAGCTTCCCATTGTGGTCTAATTCTACCCTGTTTCTGAGAAAAAAAAAAAAAAAACATCACTAATCGCTCTTGAAAAGAACACTGTTGACAAATCCGACATGTTGTCATTATTGGACCATTCACAGTGTGGCCACAAAAGTTCTTCATTTGCTCATTTGAAGAGGGCAGCTTTTATTTATTGGTTACTACTTTGGTTGACCAAGATTACTTTAAGGACTCTCTAATAAATTTATAATGCGTAATATGATGTTGACAAGTCTGCTGCTGTTTTTAGAGCACATTATATTTGAATAAGCAGGCTTTATTCGTGTATTTAGCAACATCCCAGAGTAGTTCCAGCCCTTCTCCATACAGTATTATGGTCATATTTTTGGACTGATGGATAATGTTTTACTTTGCTGTTTCAATCTTCAAACATCAGTTCTCTTTCATTTCATGCTTTTTCTACTTATTCAAACACAATCCCAAGGTTATGTATGTTTATTTTTGGCTGCGCTGAGGATCCCTAGGCGTCCTTTGAAAACATCTGTCTCTGATTTTATATGGCGTCAAAGCCTTAATGAATACGGCTCCATGCATTTTAACAAATGCCACATTTCATTTGACCTCACTGCCTCACTCCCTGAAAGACGCCTGGCACAAGACCATGAAAATACAAAGACTTAAGTGGCATTATTCACCCAGTAGAGTCTATTGGCACTGCTGGGTTGTTCTCCATTTCATTTACTCAGAGTTAGTTTGAAAGTAACTGCTTTAACCCACAAAATATAAGTCTTGGAAGAGTTTTCTGAACATTTTCTAAATAAATCATTTACTACTAGGACACAATACAGTAGCCATAGACTTAACAATTGTGTTTTTTTTATGAGGAATAGTAGGAGTAGCAGTGACATCACTTTTAGTTGCACTTGGTGCCAAAAATATTTGTTCTAGTAAATGAATAAGTAGTAGATCTATTCTACTAGAACAATTTGTTATGTTTCACTTGAATGTAAAATAGTAAAATTTCCCTCCTTTTTTGAGTGTCTGTGAACATTTGTGGTTATTCCAGTAATAAAAATACTCAACAAAACTAAACAGTCTATTTACTGCATATTCCTTTGTTTGATTAAGAGAGTTTTTTAATTGAATTTTTGATTCACCGTCTATTTCTTGGCACCCCATCACTACAAAAGATGCGGTGCCTTAGTTACATTAGATACAACATTAATCAACATTATTCGCTGACCCAGCAGAACCTATTTTAACTATCCCATTTCATGTCCTTTGAAGTATAAACAAATGTGTCAGCACATAGGCGGCAAACCATGATGTTTTTGGCCAGCAAATCAAGCAGTTGTGTAAGTTCTTGCTCAGTAACTCGAGTAGCAGCAGTAGTGGTGATTGTAGTCATAGTTTTTTTCCCTTGTCTGTTGGCACATGTCCATAAAGTAAACACCTGCGTCACTCCACACTATTGGATAATATCAAAGTTAAGCAACATCCAGTTTGTCTAATCTTCACGGCGAAGTACATCTTGCTGATTCATGAACATCATATCTAAATACCACCATCTAAGCCCTTTTTCTTTTAGGCTCTTTAAATATAAATCAGTTCAGTGATGGTTCGTGATAAAAAAAGTTATTTTTCCAAGACTTCTGACTAAACTCCTGGCCTTGTTTTCCTGGCCTACATTTGAGTCTTTGTTTAGCACTTTGGATCAGTTTTTGCAATGCTGTACTTCTGCTGCTGCTGCGTATTGTGACATGGCCTGTTTAGATTCAAAGTGTCTCGTTAAAGAAAAACTGTTTTGGTCTCATGGTATGCTTAGAGCAGCCTCTTATAAATGCAAAAGTCACTTCCTGTCTGCTGCAGTTGATGTGGTTCTCGAGCCAAACCTGCTTCCTCAGCTGCGTAGTTTTACAGTGACTGGTTTGTTGACTTTGTGGTGGGACATAGAGCCTGGATAATACAACGGGATTGTAACTAAGTTTGATGTGGGTTACATAACCCCATCCAGGTACTTTTCTTGGGCCTTGCAGCTATTTTAGCTATTTAAGGGGTCTCTGGTGGGACTTGACTGTCTTTTGCAGTTTGGTGCTAGAGTAGCCTCAGATTTATTTCTGTTTAAATTTAAACTTCCGTGTAAAGGAATATTGTGCAGTTTTGTACAGTCCTGGATTAGTCCTGGTTTAGAACCTGAAAAAAAGAATCTGTTAAAATACCAAGACCAAAGACCAAATTAACTTGATGGGACTTCGCTGAAGTTATGGACAACTAGAGAAAATATATCTTTAGCTATTAACTGATATTGGTAATGCCAATTTAAATCAATATTATTACATACAACCATCTTTCTATTTTATTCTATTGTAAAGTTATTATTTTTTATGTAAAGTTATTATTCATTATTTATTATTGATTTGTTTTGCATCTGTTTTAAGTGGTTCAGTTTGGGCACAACAATATAGCCAACATAGATGTGCTTAAGCAGTTACTCCCTCATAACATTTTAATTTGTCGACAGATATGCAAGCATGTGAGTGAGGACATTGGCATTCAGAAAAAACAAACATTCAACTATTTAAAATCATGCCCTACAAAGGGTCATTCATGTATAACAGAGTATATAGGTCATAAGATAGCCTGATAACTTGTATAAATATCCCACAATATAAAAGGCAGTCACCTGAATGGGAGAAGGATATAACACTTCTGCTTCAGCGTTAGAGCGAGACTATTACTCACGTTTGGAAAGAAATCATGCTAAATGTGTTGGACCATAAAATATATGCCACAAATAACAACCCATAAACATCTTGGCTTGTGAGAAATTCATAATGAAAAGCAGTGTAGGTCAATCCAACAGGCAACTGCTTGTATTGTATTGCCCACTATTTGCTGTGATTATGCAAAATGAGCTTTTATAATATGTTGTTACCTCATCAAAAACAGAATGTTGTTACCTCATCAAAAATATACCTGGAGTTGTGTTTTGTTTCATTCACACATGTTTGAATAATCCTTAGTCTTCAAGTAATAGTCCTTTTGACTATTAGAGAATGGTCAGTCCAGGGCTGAAAGTATCCAGATGATTTTAGTGAAGGTGTATGACGTTTAAAAACACAGTGGATCACTTACCACATGACATCACAAGATGAAAGCGAGTGTTTTCTGTTTGAGAAAAGAACTCATTATTTGTGTGTTAAACAATTAAACAAAACGCAACTCTAGGTCTGTTTGTGATGAGAAAACAATTTTATAGTGTAGATCAGAAAATGGTGTAACATGAGCCATTTAAGGTTGAAATATTGCCCCTTGACTTGGCATCTCATCATAATGAACACGAAGTTGTCACCATAATTTAATTTGTTAAATATAGCCAGTGGTGGAAAGAGAAGTGAAAATTTGTACTCAACTGAACTTACATGGCTATAAAATTACTGAATTAATAGTACTACTGGCAAAATTGTACTCAAGTAAAAGTACAAAATACACATGAAAAATGTTAGCCCTACTTTTAACATTTTACAAGCTCAAGTTCAATGTTTTAATCAACTCAAAGGAACTACAATACTCTACTCAATCATAATACATTTTAAAAGTATTAGTCCCTTTATCTCTATTGATGAAATAACCTATTCCTTTTCATTTTCAATATGTGTACATTAAAATAGTGGTAAACTCTACATTGAAAAGATCAAGCCAGTCCAAATCTGACCATATAAATACAGCGTTTGCATAAGAGAGGACATCTGTGCCATACTATGCTAATAACAGATGGTTTGCTGTAGTGACTCCAGGTTGAAACAGCCCCGCTGCTGAAGAAACCTGGGTCATTACAGACCCTGCGCCAGTTGGGTACTTTATTAGATCCATGGTTAGATACTCTACAGGATTGGGACATTTTGGTTTTTGGATACAGGATGTGTCAGAGTAGTATCCTGTGGACCTCTTTATGTTGTTGCTGCTGTGCCATTGCTTTATTGTGTTTTTGTATGTATATGTAGAATTTTAGACAGTCAATATTGGATTTTATCATGGCATCTGACCTTTAGTTGATAAATAGTGTAGCGCTGAGATGAGCCCTATATCAAGAAAATAGTTATGACGTTGTAGTTTATCTCTGACGTCAAAACCAAACCCACAAGTGCACCTCAAAGACATTTGAGTCAAACCATTTGTCAATCGTACGAGAGATTTAATTATGTAATGTGGGTGAGAAGGAGCAGGCTCGGAGCTGGAGGCGTGGGCTGGCAAAGGTCTTTGTTGACTTTATGGACAACCATCCTTCACCGACTCTGTTAAAAGCTAATTACCAACACCCCGCAGCAGTGGTCTCTCTAGGCGTGCCCTCAAAGTCTCCGCCACAAGGCCTGATGGGAAATCTGACTCGACCAAATATTGTTATTGCCTTTAAACTGCGTAGAGAGCAACGCCTTCAGAGTTATTTTTAAATGAGACACAATAACAGCAGTACTGTACTCCAAGACACACATCTTTTATGTCAATGTTGTATTTAAAAGTGAATGTCACTTTTCTGGGGAGATTATGATTTTATTGCTTACTGTGAGGGAGGTTGCCTCTCCACAGATCTGACCTGTAATTTTGGCCTGAGGCCTGTAGTCCCTCATCAACCAGATAGGGTCCATAGCAAAAGAAAATTGAATTCTGTCAACTGGACAAAAGTGTATATGCGTTTTGGCACTTATCCAAGTAGCTCCTTTGGTTTGCCTGAGGCCGACACCTACTTGTCTCCATGGAGGCAGATAAGTTTAACATAATACTGTGGAACATTCAAGGCAGACCAATAACATCTATATCGAGTCAAGCATATGGCAGACCATCTTTCAGAAAAGTTACATAGCATGCCTTAAAAATTCCTCTCTAATTTACAAGGCCTGAGCCACATAGTTGCTCTAAAACTGTTGGCGGTCATGTGCAGAGATGTCCATTCAAAAACATAGACAGAGAAGTGGGATTTTCCCTCTGTGATAACGGACAGCAGCTGATTGAAGGAGGAAGTGAGTCAGCCTCAGCCTCGGAGCGCTCAGCTGCAGACTTGTTGAGGCAGCACCATTCACCTTTCATGTGGGTGCACTGTGGTTTGGGTTCACCAGAAATGGGATTCACTGGGTCAGCTTAAACTAACATCACATTAACAGAATTTACCTGTACTGATGGGAAATGTTAGATAATTTAAACCCAAAACATAATGTCATTTTCCTGTTGACCTGTGGTCATCATCTTTACAGTTGAACTCACAAAGGATATGTTGCGCACATGCATAACAGGTCATCTTTTTTATTGAAGTGTATAGAGAAATAAAGCACAAATTGATGTATTCAGTATTAAATAATTGCTGAATGTTATAGCTGTTACTGTTTGCATGCATTGAACTGGTTCAAAACCTCACTAAACAAAAGAAAACTGCTCAAATATGTGTGAGACAATTAATCCCCCTATAGTTTCAAATCCCAGTATCATCTGATTCAGTAAAAGGGGATGACGCTGAGTCAATAAAGCATCCAATTCTATTATTTGGTAACATAGTGGACAACAAAGCACAAATTATTTTACTTCAGACTATTATATGACATTTGAGATTAGTTTGCATAATGTACAAAAGGTTTAAAAACACATTTTACAATAGTCAGCTTCTATTCCAGTTTTGACCTAGTTCTAAAAGGGCCTTGGTCGAAGTAATTATATTCCCCAAAATAACCTTGCAAGTGTTTTTGTCTGTCTAAAGTGAAAAAAAAAATTGACCTTGGTTACACTCTGACCAAGTGTTTGGTTTGGCATCCTCAACTGAAACTCCCCCTATCAACCATCAGGGGGCACTGTTTCATAAGTCCTTGTCCGTGAAGCCAGGCGCGAGGTTGGGGGAATTACTGCCAGGAGGGAAGAGAGCATTATCAAGCCCTAACAGCTACACAGTGTATGGTGGAAATCTGTGACATTCCCCAGGAAGCCAATAATACACTAATGCAGCGCAATGCTATTTCTGCCTCATAAAGCCTTTCTTCTTGCACATGAAATTCAATGAAGATTTTTATAGCCTTCTCTTGTAGAATGCGGGTTCACACTTGAGTCACTCCTCCCAGCGCCTGACAAGCGTGCACCGGGGTCTATGTTTACCTCCCCGGGCAGTGATCTGATAGAAAAAGCAGATAAAATATTGATGTAACTCTAATTTTGTGAGCTTGTTTGGTGAATAATTGATTGTCAGGGAAATTAGTTTGTTTTATTTGCAGCACTTAAATGTGGTCTCAGGAAAGGTTATTTTACAAAGCCTCACTGAGAGGAAGAAAGCTGGAGGATTTGTTAACACAATTGGTCTCAAGGTCCTTTAGGTGAAATTCCCAGCATCCACTTTAGTTAAAAATGTGTGTAATCCAATCATTTGTAAATCTCTGTATCTATAGGTGTCTGCATTGCACTCAAATGTATTGCATGTAGTTTTACGTTTTTCTAAATAACCTTTAATTGCCTTGAGAATAACTGCATGTTTCACAAACTTAAATAAAAAAAAAAAAAAATCCAAAAATGACTTTGGCTCTGGGCTCTCAGAAACAGTAGATGGACGATTGGCCAGTGCTTCCCATAGTGGTTGGTTTTTGTGTAACTTATAAGTCAGAAAAGTCAGAATTTAAGAAGACATACCTTCGATGAGGGATCCAACATTATGCATTTAATATATATGTTATTGTTGGTGTCAAAAGCATCAGTCTTTGTGCCTGTTATAGTTTTCTATCTTTCATGATTGCACTCCAAAGTCAGTTCAGAGACATATACACGCTGTTACCAAAGACACATCTTTATGGTGCAGTGTATATAGTGCAGTGACAGGAGGCTTGCACCTCACTGCACTGGGGGCAACAACCTGGTTGCTTATTCATGCCCTCTGATCAGAGCTCAGGTAGATCAAATCGCTCTTCCATATTTAATGAAAAAAGCCCTTCTGTGTGACATAAATATCATGCATGTTTTGTCCACAGCACGCTCCTGCAGCTCAAAGAGCCTGAGAGCGCTGACTCTGGAGCTGCTGCAGCAAATGTGAGCAGGAAATTGAACTGAAACATGGCAGAGGCACCACACAGGTGCATTAGGACAGGAACATAATGGAGGTCATACTCTTACTGCTCAACACCAGCTTTAACAACAACATCTAAGAGGAAACCTTCCTTTGGAATTAAAATACATAACCTGCTATTTGCAATACAAAAATTAAAAATTTCCCCTTTTATCTTCTTGTCTTTGAGGCTGTGATTTGCCCTTCCTGATACAACGTTTTCTCAACAGTTTTATTATGACTTGTGGTTTTGGTACAAAATTGACAGCATTTACCTAATTTTTTTTTTAAATAACACATTCCATTAATAGATTTTGGATTGTTTGGGAATATTTGTTGACTCTACATTTGCATCCATCTCAGTGTATCAGGGCCACTTGCCAGGAACAGTGACTGACCACAGTGTAGTGCCCAGGAGCCCATGTTTTGGGATTGAATAGACATAGTCTAACTACACTATTGAAACAAATCAATAAAACAAATAAACATATTTTATCTTATAATTGCTTGTAAACCAAAACGAAACATACTGCCATTACTGTATACACATACGGTTAGTGAAAGTCTATAAATTCTACACCTTATTGTATGCTGTGGTTGTTTTCATTATTGGACGGTGCAGGCAGCATTTGTGCGACAGAAGCTATTCTCTGAGGATCTATTGTTAACACTGTCAAGAGGCACAAGGACAATAGGTCGCTGTGAGGAAAGGTCACCTCTATTACACAGCCACACAAGTATTTTCTTTCTTCCTATTTGTACTCCTTATCTCACTCTGCGCCCACTTGATATTTAATCCAGACCCTCTGCATCTCTGCCCAGAAAATGCAAACAGTAGTAGCAGCCTATAGATTTTTTTTTTTTTTTTTTATAAGCATCTGTTTGTAAATATACAGTAAGGTGTCTGATCTGCATCATGTACTAGTGATCATCCTTATGGTATAATGATTAATTCTTTGTACTATAAGGTTGATCACTAGGATGCAGAATAGATTTAGCTATCCTGGAAGTGTCAATGGCTCTAAAGGGTCTGGATCAAACTAAGTCAGCAGGCCCTGATGAGCTAGAGCCGTATTATTTAAAAACTGCGGCCGATGTCATTGCTCCCCCTTTGACACACCTATTCAATTTGTCTTTGTCCACCAACACGATTCCTCGGATGTGGAAATCCGCCTATGTGTTACCTTTATTTGAAGGTGGAGATCCAACAAATTTAAACAATTATTGTCCAATTTCCAAATTGTCAATCCTAGCTAAGGTGTTAGAAAATCTCATTCACATGCAATTAAAAGATTTTTTTACCTCTGCAAATATTTTATGTCCCTCTCAGTCCGGCTTTAGAAAACAGCATAGTACAACAACGGCAGCTGTCAAAGTAGTTAATGACATCTTGCAATCCTTGGATGAAAAACAGCATTGTGCAGCTCTTTTTGTTGACCTCTCCAAAGCCTTTGATACTGTAGATCATACTGTGCTTGAACAAAAACTGCACAGCATCGGGCTTTCAGATCACACAGTTGGCTGGTTCTCAAACTATCTGTCTGACAGAACTCAGTGTGTCAAGTTTCAGAATCATAGATCCAGTCTGCAAAGAGTGTCCACAGGAGTCCCGCAGGGCTCTATTCTTGGGCCTCTTCTTTTTATTATCTACATAAACAATCTTGACAATAACATCACAAATGCAAACCTACACCTTTATGCCGATGACACCGTTCTATACACTTCAGCCCCCTCAGCAGAGCTTGCACTGTCCAAACTCCAAGGAGCCTTTGACCAACTACAAAAAAACTTTTATTATCTCAAGCTTGTTTTAAACGCAGACAAAACTAAATACATGCTGTTTTCCAAATCCAAAACGACACCTCAATATCTCCCCCAAATTACTACAAATGAAGGCAAACCAATTGAAAAAGTGTCAGAATATAAATATCTTGGGATTTTAATTGACGACTGTTTTTCCTTTAAGCCACACATTCAAAAATTGACTCATAGACTCAAATTGAAGTTGCGCTTTTATTTTCATATTAAATCTTGTTTGTCATTTGAGGCTCGTAAAAAACTTGTAAATGCCACTTTTCTGTCTGTTCTTGATTTTGGTGATGTCATTTATATGAATGCCTCTGTTGAGTGTCTACATGCTCTTGACACTGTGTATCATGGTGCACTACGTTTTATTACAAACATGAGGTCCCTGACCCATCATTGTGTCTTGTACGCCCGTGTGGGCTGGACTTCCTTGACACTTCGTAGATTGAAACATTGGTATCTTTTTATTTATAAATGTCTTGTTGGGCTGGTGCCATCCTATCTCCAGCAGCTCATAGAGGTGAGGAGCAGTAGCACTTACAGTCTCCGCTCTCAGGAGCTGCTCCTGTTCTCAGTGCCCAGAGCTCGCACTGAACTTGGAAAAAAGGCTTTTCGCTTTGCTGCAGCTCATTCCTGGAATGAACTCCAGAAGGAATTTAACCTTAAAGAGCTGGTGTCGTTGAACTCTTTTAAGTCACTTTTAACTGAACTTGAAACAAATCTATCAATTTGTAAATGTTTCACATAGGACTCGTTTTATGATGCTTTGGTTTGTGTGAAAATGTGAATATGTTGTGTTATTGTTTTGTGCCTGTGCTGATGCTGCCTCTTGGCCAGGACACTCTTGAAAAAGAGATTTTTAATCTCAATGAGTTTTTTATCCTGGTTAAATAAAGGTAAAATAAAAATAAAAAATCATGAATGGGCTGACTGTGAAAATAAAAAAGAAACTAGCACCTTTCCTTGGATTAAAGTCACTAGAACTTTCTAAAAAAACTGAAGAAATGGGCGGCGAGAAGAGTGACGGCTGTGCATTATTGCACCGTGGTAATGAGGAATCCACTGACTCCATGGAGCTGCACATGGAGGCAGAGTACCACAGATAAAATCCAGGCTGGTGGAATATAAGGAGCAATTACGATTCAGTGAGCAGTGGCAAGGTAACGGTATAAGCATTAATACTATTGGACCATATTGCACAAGTGTTCCCTCTTAAGTGCAGTTTCATTCAAATTTAATATTGTTTACTATTTTGATGCAATGTTTTCATGTATTTCAATATATTATATGTGTACTTGTATTTGTTATGGCCAATGAAAACTATATAGAATTGATGACGTCCCTGTAGGTTGCTTTAGGAAACTCTTAACTAATGATTTGGGGCTGAAAAGTGGTTCTAAGTAGGTTGAATGGAGTTTAAAACCTTTAGCTTTTTAAGTTACTGGAGGTGGTGAGTAGGTAATCACTAAATGCACTATGGAAGGACATGTTGACGAGAACTAAGTTGATATACAAGATAATGTGTGATTATGGTATCTAATTATATTTAATACATGAACTGCATTTACTTTAATGCAAAACAAATTGGGTTGCTTGACAGATGGGAGCAGCATATCAGTACTGATGGTCTCTTCTTCTTCTGGTCTCCTAATTTAAATGTGTAGTCTGATCCAAGTACATTGTTAGTCCAAGACATTAGCTGTTTAGCATGTAATTAGAAGTTATCCACCATGGTGATTTCACTTATCAGTTATTATCAGTTACTGCTCTCACTGAGATGTTAAGCTGCTTCAAACTAATGTACACTAAATTTGCATGCACCTGGCATCTGTTTGTTGCCCTGTTGGGAATTCAGTCATCCTCCTTGGGGTCTCGTTAGTTGCATTTCTGGCTGCGGCACAGGCAGTCCATAATCTTTAAATCTTTTCAACCTTTGTCCTTTCTCTGGGACAAACAGAAAAGTAAAAATAAAATAAACAAATAAAAAGTTGAGGAAGTTGACAAAGGCGGATATTCAACCAAGCTCCACAAACGAAATCCAGACACAAACAGGAGAGACACTGGTGTGTGCAGTTCCTGTAGCAAGGAAAGTAACAGCTCCCATAGTGGAGACTGGAACATTCACTGCATAAGAATAATGCCCCAATGGAGGTAAAATCCTCTGCACAGAGGTGAAACAAATGCAAACCAGACTATAATCAAGAAAGTAAAATAAATTCAAATAGTTTTTTTAAGTTAATATTGGTTAAGTTTTGTGTATGCTGTGACCATTTTAGCTTTGCCAAAATTCACTCAGCATGACGTGATCAACAAAGAATCTTTCAGCATGTAAAACTATATTTCAATATTTATATAGTATTACATGAACAGTAGAAAGCACATTGTTACAGTATCATAATTATACATTTATTTTTCCAAGTTTTCATTTTTATCTAACTCCATTCTACACTGTGGTAGCATTTGAGAACACTTAGTAACTGCAGTTTAGATTTGTTCATATACAAGCATAACACAATCCTTGTCTGTACCTGCCAGAAGCTGGTTAAAAAGAAAAAGAGATTGTCTTTTGCTCAAGAGAATGTAAATAATAAACTTAATTAAACAAGAGACAACCCAAAAGTAATGTACATTCTCATTTAAAAGTGGCACTAGCTAAATGACTACATCTACGCCCTATGTGGCAAAATGCAAAATGGAGTTCTCACAGTTAATATAATATACTCACAATCTTCATGTTTTTCTCTGTGGGCTTTCACAATAAATGTGAAATGAAAAATGAAAATGCCTTGAATGAAACAGTCTCTTGGTAAACTGCAAAATATTTGGAGCTCCACATCCATTCATGTAAATAAAACAGAGATGATCTGATTAGCAGTGCGGACAAGACTAATGGTCCATGATGGTACTGCAGTACAATAAAAGTGAATATAATTCTTCATTGACCATAACGAGATGGTCAGATGAGAGTTACTTCCACAGTGGCATTCTTTTAGCAAGACCTGTTACTGTAGTATAGGATTTATAAATCCAATGAAGAGTAAAACAATTGTGGAAGCCGATCACTTTAAAAAATGTCTTTGTGTAGTTATGTTTGCTGTTTGTAATGCCACTTATTTGGGGAAAACATAATTGTCCAAATTATTGTTTCTGTAAACGACATTGATTAGAATTTGGGGCATTTCATCAACTTTCGTTCCCAAACATTTAGCAACCATATTGGATCCACTTTCCTGTTTCATAATAGACCCCTGGTCCCACTGCCAGCTGGCACTGGGAATGGGTAGATCAAGTCCTCTTAAGTGCATCATGTTCTGTGTTTCCCATGAGGAGCTGTCATCCTCACAGACACTCCTGCACACAGCGTCTCCTAAAGCTGCTGTAGCCTCCAGCTGCCGGCATGCTTATCCCTGTCCATCTTCTCCATAATGGATCCAGCACTGGGAATTTTCTGGTTCGCTGGTGTTACCGGATTAGTCCTTTTCATCACTCTTCCTCCAACTAAATATCTTTGACTTGCAAGTGTTGTGCGAATAGACCCTGAAAAAGCCAGTAGTAAAAGTCTATTTACATAATTGTTACATTCAATCCATCCCAAACTCAGATCATCAACACACATTATACTGCCCTCAGAATTTTTTCAAAAGTTAATACTGACTGTCCATTCACAATAACTTCACGCTACAGTGCACCTGACTTCATTTGTTAGACCTTTACTAAGAGTTGAACACAGTAGATAGTGAAATTGTAAAAGAAAATCATATTACTGGCCACTGTTGGAGGGAATCAATTGCTCCTGAGTATTAGCAACTTTCCATTAGCTTCCATAGCAGCCATTTTCACATCCTCATCGCGTAAAATGAGGCTTTGATCAATACATCATCAATAATAACCCAGCTGTTTACAAAGGCTTATACAGCATTCTGTTCCAGCGCTTGCTCTTTGGACTCCTGGTTCCCCTTATCTCGCTGCCCATTCTGGGGGGGCATATCCAATTTGAGCATGGGTTTCTGCATGGAAGGAGGTGACTGGGGCATGTCTTTCCTATCACTCGGCTGGATTTCTAAGACAGGGAGGTCCTTGCAACAAAAATACTGCTGCAAAATTTTCTGGAATGCTGTGCGGAACTTTTTGATCCGGAACGCATATATGATGGGGTTGACGGCAGAGTTCCCGTGAGTTAGCAAGATGGCGATGTAGAGCAAAGCAATCGGTTTGTTGCACTCCGGACAGAATAGAGTGATGCAGTTGATGATGTGTAAGGGCAGCCAGCTGATCGCAAACAGGAATAACACTAGAGCCAAAGATTTTGCGAGGTTCAGCTCTTTGTTGTAATACTTGTTTGGATCTGAATGGCTTGTATTGATCTTCTTGTTATTGAGCTGCTTGTGGATCATGTAAAAGATCTCTGCATAGATAACAAGCATGAGTACCAGCGGGGGCAGAACCCATCCGAAAAAGTTGAAGTACACCATGTAGTCCATACTGATGACTGTTTCGAACTGGCAGGTGATAATGAGGTCTGAAGAGATGCTGGAGGAGTTCTGCTGCAGACGCCAGAGATTGTTCCAGCCCAACATCGGAGTCAGTCCCACAATGAAGGAAACTGTCCAGCAGAGCACTACGGCCAGAGCGGCTCTACGAGGAGTCACCACGCGCTTGTACCTGCGGAGGATAAGAACATACTTCAGATCACAGCCAGAGCAACATGGGACAGCAGCAGGTGAGGTGTAGGTCCTGGCTCATTTTTCATCTGGACACATGACACAGAAGCAGCGCAGCTTTAGAATCCCTACACACTCCACGTATACGGTTTAATTAACTATCCCTGTCATTTATTTCTGCAGGAATTTAAAACATGCTATTGCTGTTTTCATGAAAGTCTTTCATCATATGCAAAATGTATTTAAATGACATCTAATGTGTAATTCTTTTTACTCGATATGAGGCATCTCTATAGCTGAGGATGGATTGCTGTGTTGTTATGTTTGTTTCATCGTTGCTGCTGCCAAAATTTTAATTTTCTTTGGGATCAATAAAGTATCTATTTATCTATCTAGAGGGATTACATCAACTAATATTTTGTACTAGTCATTTTAACTTTATCCACCCATGTCCTCTAATTTCATCTTATTGTTTAACTAATTTCATCATATTGCTTACTGTTGTTTATTATGTCAATAAATCTCCATATTGGATGCCCATCTCCTTCTCAACATTTAACATCAGCTGTCCTGATGATGTATAATCCTATTCTTGTCACAAACAATGGACTCATCAATATCTTTTATCTCTGTTGCCTCCAGCTTTGACTCTAATACAACAGACATACCTGCTCTTAATTTTGATTTTGTCTCATACACCTCATCTGACATTTTAATAGTGCATCACACTTATATAGCGTTTTTGGACACCAATGACACTTGAAAGAGCATTATTCATTCAACTCCACCCTTGGTGGTGGTAAGCTATGACAGCTGCCCTGGGGCAGACTGACGTTCCCTTTAACATTCACTTTTAAAGGTTGATATGAATATTTTTTAATATGAACGAATGAGGGATTACATTGACTACTAGTATCTCATACAATATATCACAGTCTCTCTCAAATTTTAACTAACTTCATGTTATTGTTTACCATGTTCGTAAATCTCCATGTTGGATGTCCATTTCCAACACTAACATGAACTGTCTTATTGATAATTATATCCATCCTAGTCATAATGGACTCATCCATATCTTTTAGCTCAGTTAAAAGAGGGCTATAACACAACAATCAGAGGTGTTCTTATTTTTTACACTGTCACCTGACTTTTCCCTTCACGGTCCCACCTACTGAACACGCCTCTTCTGCAGTCTTCATTGCTCTGGACTAATGACCCCAGTTATTTGAAATTCTGCACCATGCTTTTTCTCTTACAGCATAAACAACACTGAAATTACAGTTTTATCTATTCCACAGATTAATGCACACATTGTAGACACTAGGCTTTCATCTCAAATTCTAAATATTGAATACAGAGTTCTGCAAAAACCCACTTTTTGTCTTGCGATATTTAGACTAAATATGTGGTTAAAGTGGATTAGCCTCAAACTAGCTCTGTTATACAGCCATGCATGGCCTCATCTAACCCCAAAAGGCAACTCATATTTTATCATATTTTAGGTGACAAACTGAGACAATTTTCTTGGTGATTAATAATAAATGAATCACCTGCAACTATAAAACTTTGGCTCAGTAATGCTAATGGGACATTGATAACTTCAAGATGGGTACTTCAAGTATCCACTTAAAGACATTAGACATTTCTAGAAACAGGCATCTTAGTCCAATACTGACCCAATAACACAAGGAGGCTCACTTTAATTCTTGCTTGCGGCAGGGATGAGAAAGTTGTTTTGTGTGTTCTCACTGTGGCTAGTCAGATCAAGATGGCCACATTAGCTGACATTTATTAGGTGTAACACTGCTGATTGCCAGAGAACTCTTGGCTTTACTCCACCCTGACCTTTGATGGGAAGACGCCCCTAGCCAAACAAATGCTATGATTTATCTGACCATTGGCAGTTGCGTTGTTACTATTGATTTGGGGATGTGCTTGTAGAAGTGAGCTGAAGGATCGTGTTGAAATTATGCTCGCACTGAGACAGAGAAAGAAGAAAGAAATCAGATAATGCCTCAAGCAGAGATGAGAGCATTCGGACACTTAGCCAGCCCTGTGTTCTCCAACTAACTGTAAGAGAAACATTTAGCTGGAGGGAGGAATCTATTGCAATCATGTTACAAAACTCTGTCCCACTTAAGACTGTGAAGAGTTCGGGAGTGGCAGCTCTGACTCCCACGTGTGGGGAAGTGGTATTTTAAGATGGTGAGGAGGATGGAGCAGAAGGTGAGAATATTTAAACAATAAGTGAACAAAACTGAACTTTGGATTGCATTAACTGCAGGTCCACTGAGGATATATTGTAATGATAAACTGCCCTCTTAATTAAGCTTATCAATAAGTGCCTCAATCTCAGTGCACTAGCTTTTGTTTCAGACCTAAGTAATAAATGCAACGAGAGACAAAATTGAACATGAAGATGGAGTCTACTTTTGTAATACCCTTTAGAACCATATCTGCATTTAATCATTTGCCAGCCACATAGAATCAACAATGCAACTTCTACATACATTATTTTACTTGTACCCTTTGGCAAATAAACTCAGTCCTATTTGGCACAAACTATCTTTTAGTTCAAGTAACATTTCGGCGTCAACTGGCATTTATGGCATTGTGACAATTGGTTGCATTTAGTTTCCTGTTTTTAATGAAAACAAGCAGGTTTCTACAGAATATCAAAAGCACCAACTTCCATTTGTATAGATACATGTTTGAAATTAGTATGGCTATTTGCAGTCCAACCATTCTAAAAGGTTCCAAAATTGTACCTTTCACCTCATTATTTCTATGATGCTAGACCACTGTGAAATCAGATTTAGATTGCAATGATTTTTAGATTCAAGTAAACTGCAAATGTTAATGCTCCTGGGCATGTTTAAGAGACATATCTCAAGTCTAATTGTGATGAAAAACCACAATTAGACATTTCTGAACTACTGCACAATAAACTTCATAACAAGTGCATTTAAGTTTCTGTTTTGGTACAAACCAGACACTAGCAGTCATGTTTAGCAGAACATTATAAGTGTTTACCACTTGTAACACATATTTGACTATCATCAATTACTGCTCAGCAGTAACTGTGAAACATAAGGCTGCTTGCAAAACAAAGTAAGCCAAGACAGGGATTTTAGATTTCAGACTGACCCAATTCACTGAGCTGTAAAATCTAAGAATCTAACGGTAATCTATTGCAGTTTTTCATCAGAATAATGGCTGTAAATACACAACATCTTCTACACTGCATAGCTCACATTTGAGCTCTAGTGTAACTAATAGACACTGCTGCTCGATGAGCCATGCTTTAATCTGTGTTAGTAGTTTAGTACCATACTGTACGCACATGTTGTGACTGGGTTGGCACACAATGGAGGCAGGAAACAAGGCCCACGACAAAATCAATGCCCAGATTCACAGAGATGGGACTTCTGGTGAGTGCGAGCAGAGGGGACTGGGGAAGAAGTATCCACTATCTGGTCAGCACTGTGGCAACTGATATGATCTCCAAAATAATAAGAAATCTTCAATAGTGCTGGTCAATATGGGAAAATAAATTATGATTTATGTTATAAAAGACTGAAATATGAACAGCTAAACTATAACAATCTCATGCATATCAGGACATGTATGTTAAGGTCTACAATAAGGTTAATGGTTAAGACGCCATGGAGACCACATGTTTTCATCTTTCCAGAGGAAATTATTTTATATAATTAATTGTAGTCTTTGTGTTTCACTAATTGCAAAAAATGAAGTTGCATCAGCTGTTCTTTTTTTAAATTGTGATGATAATGAGTAGTATTTTGAGTAGATAATGAGTTTGGACATCCACTCACCACAGGGAGAAAAAGAAGTAATTATTTAGTAGATCATTTTGATGATTCAGTTTTATCTGTTGTAGTTTATATTGCTCTACTTTGATGTATGAGCCAGATGTTGTTCACAGCTGTGTGATTACACACTGACTGTATGTTTAAACAGGACAGGACATACCAGCTCACAGTATTCCCAATCATAAACAAACAGAGGCCAATATGTAATACTTCCCACAATAATCCAATATTTCACTCACAACAAACAACAAAAACAACAAACTGCTGATGTTAAAAGTGAATTTGTTGCAAGGGCATAATAAAGGCTGTAGATTTGGTGTCTGAAAATGGCATGTTGGTCTTCAGGCTTTAGATCCCCAGGAACAATGTCTCAGCATCTTGCCATAGCTCCCTGTGGTGGCAGCAGCTGATTAAGTGGTTTTGTAGTTCACAACCTACAGCCACAGAGGATGAAGGCCAGCAGAGGATAGCACTTTGTGAGCTTGCCACGAGTATCTCAACAACATAACACATGTGTAGTAAACATGTGAGAGATATTGCACTGTAGGAAACAGTGAAGAGAACACACACGCATCCAGAGGTGATCTCTGTGTCCTACCTGGTGGGGATCTTGACCCTGAGGTAACGGTCAATAGCGATGGCCAACAGCGCCAGGATAGAACTTTGTGTGAGCACCAGCACCGTGCACGCCACGAGCAGGCAGCTATAGAAATGAGTTTGGAGTCCGATGCTGATAGTGATTGCGAGGGGTATCACTAGGGCTCCTACTGCGATATCCGCGAGCGCGAGAGACACAATGAAACAAAACGTGGTGTCTCTGAGTGACTTGTTTATCTTTACAGCCCAAACCACCATCACATTCCCGAGCACGGACGAGACTGCGATCAGCACCTCCATCCCGATGTAGAAGGACTGCGCTGCTGTGAGTGTCTCGGGCATCCTGGCTGCTGGATAGACGCCTGTGTCCTTGATCAGATTTTAAAGCCAGTCTTTGCGTCCCGTCTTTTCCAAACGTCCATGTGTCTCACGATTCCCACATTGCCGCTAAACAAATACAAGACTAAACTTTGTGGTCTAATCCATCGAGAGTCCTACTTTCAAACAGCATTTTTTGGCATGTGAGCGTCTTCTCTTAGAGAGCAGGTGGCTATTGTGCGCTGCGCGTCTCCCCTCGCTTCACTACACCTGCCTCCATGGTGAGCTGGGCATCCTCTGACGCACCGTCAACAAAAACTGTGGTTAAAGCCCGGAGAATAGAAGCGAAAGCTGCGATGTCGAAAGAACTGAGGAATGGTGTCAGCGCACTGATGGTTTCGCTCCCATTCCTCCTCCGTCTTTCTCTCTCCACCCCCCTCTCCGCTCTCACAATAATGCAGTCTCCGAAAATAACTCTGATACATGCCTTCTGTTGCTTATAAATTTAATCTATCGCCAGCGCCTATGTGGTGTTATTCCAGTTCCCTTTTCCCATGTTCTTCCTTGGCGCTATGCGCAGGTTTACGCAGGACAGTCCCAAGAAATACACTGCTAGTCCAGAGGTCATAACGCCACACACGCCTCTCTCTCACACCCTTTCTAATGCCAGTGGACCTTGCTCTGTTTCCCATTATTCTGATAAGAGATGAGGCGGTGTATGGCATACTCTGTAGCTGTGGTACTCTAAAAGCATATAACTCTGTTAATATTTCATTTGGAACAATTTTGAAAACTATTGGATTAGCAATTCTTGCATTACCTCTGAGAAGAAACTCATATTCAGGTCATTCTAAATATATCTGAAAACTTCAAAGACTGCTTAGAAGCCTGAGGCCAGCCCCAGATCTTTCTAAATAATGGGGAATCTGCACAGCCAAGAGGCAGGGTAGCCCATAGTACCTATAGTCATATTTTGTAGCTACACAGGGGACATCACCTTTGGCACCCCAACAACAACCATAAAGAACACTGGCATTTTAAACATACAGGAATAACCTGGGCTACAGCAACCGAACTTCGGGAAAGTTCAAAGGTCATAAACAAGCATGAAGTGCATTTGGGTCACTTTAGTTACGGGCAAAACTTGAAAGTTAAGGATATATACAAACTGTTTAACACACAAAAAAATAGACTTAATAACATAAAGGTTTATTAAACTAAACAATATAGTTCACAAAACAATCTGTTTCTGCCCCGAAGATTAAATCCACTATATCTTGTCTTGTCTCTTGGTAAATCCTCAGAAAGTCAGTCTCTCTGGGGACAAATGTCAGGTTGCACTTGAAAGAATTAAGGATTATGGAGATGTTTCCTTAATCCCACTCTCTGCTAAAAAAAATAATGTGATCCAGGGACTTGGAGTGTTTCAGAACTGTGTGTTCATATCCTAGAATCTGAACATGTCAATATTTCATTATTATTACATTACTATTTTGATGCATTCATTGACAGTAAAAAAAAAACATCTTAAACCATTTTTGTGACAGTTCCAATTTGTCAGAAATGAAATGCAAAGGGTTCAGTCTGGAAGAGTGTATACAGTAATATGTGCCAAATTCATCTGCGCACACTGTACATAAGGATAAGCAGATAAAAAATGTATCTGAAATAATTGGGAATTTTATGTTTGCAAACTCCAACATATAAACACACAGTATGACCCTCATAAACATGTCCATCCACTATGCCAGGACTGAGAGATTCTTTGTGATGAAGAAGTGGTCCCAGATGGTTTCCACGGCAACATATATCACAAGATTCCTGTAGAGTCTGAGGATATTCTCAACAGGAGACCAGTGAAAAAGCTGTTTGCATGTGTGTTTGAGTCACACTCGTCGGTGTGCAGCTCGGAGGTCAGCCACAGTGAGCAGCAGTAGACGAGCTACCATATGGACTAAGGCTGTGACTGGGATTTGATCCACTTGTGACGGTTTAATGAGCATAACACATGAGGAATCAATCATTATGGAGCTCAGGGTGTAAAATAACGCTCTATACTACACTGAAGCTGACAAGCACATTATGTTTCTAGTCAGCTGTCAGTGGGCTACTGTGTTGGGCTCTCAAAACAGATGTAAATGTTAACGTTTTATTACTAAACAAGCAGTAGACATCAGCTCGCAGTGACTTTTAAGATGGAAATCCTCAGTCCTCACTGCTTGGCATTTGTATGTTTCAGTATGTAATGGAAACCGGTATTAATTTAAAATATTTTCAATACATTTGAGTCCTGTTGTATCAGTCCAACCTGCTAAACATATTCTGACATAAATGTGAATTAAGTAGTTCGTATTTCAGCTCAGTTCAAATCAGTGATTGGAGCGCTAATCCACCAACTCAAAGGTCGGTGGTGTGAACCATCGGACCAGTGAATGTTATTGTTGTGTTTTTGGGCGAGGTGCTTTAGCCACGTGTGTAACTCAGTTTATGTATGAATGTGGTGAGTCCATGAGTGATTGGAGGAGGTTGGAGGGCCTAATGGTGCACACTGGCAGCCTCACTTTTGTCAGTCTACCCCAGGTCAGCTCTAGTAGTAGCTAGTAAGGCATTATTTAAACTAGATATTTTTGTTCTTCTAGGCTCTACTTCTTTTTTTTTTTTTTCTTTTTTCCAAGAACAACGTTTAGCCCTAGTTTGACATTTAGTGACAATATTCATCTTAGTTATCACGTACCTGTCACCTGTGTTCTTGTATAGTTCATTTTTACTCTGTTTCATAGACACGCATTTGAGACTCGTTTCATAGACATGCATTTGAGCAGCTGTGGTAATAGTGTCAACCCTCAGTCCACAGTGACTTTAAGGTGTGATTCTGCTGCTCTTGTTGGTATGTAGTACTGAGTTGCTTAGCGGGGAGTCTTGTCATGGATAACGCCAAAACAGAACTGGGAACACTGCTTATGCCACCACAGGAACATTTCTTAAACACTTCTCCCAGAAATAGGCTGACATTTTTCAACTACAGAAGTCTCTAGTGTGAGCTACAACAGGCCAGAGGAGGAGTGTTCTGACAGCTGAGTTTGGCTTGATAAAATGTAGCCCGTCCATAAGAGCGAGTGGTTTGAGGGACGTTCCCTTTTGGGGCGGTGTGACCAGTGAAGTGCACTCAGTTTTGTGACACTCGGCTGCACTCTTCCTACAGGAACTGGGCACACATCGTTACTGCTGCACACATACTCTGCTCTGTTCCTCAGTCATACGAGACCAACTCTGATCTGACAGAAAGAGGCACTAATAGGTGCTGCCCTGTACAAAGTAGAATCCACCTTGGCCTAAACACTTTATCAGACCCTTAAGCCCTCACAAAGCAGAGGGTGTGTTACTGCTCAGTGAAGCGTGTCCATAATATTCAAATGAGGAGATCACATCGTGTCCATGTCCCTGTTTGGTGTCAGCTAAAAGGCCTTCAAAAACAATGTGGTGCAGTTATTAAGAGGGGCTCGGGCCATGAACTTCAGTGATGCACTCAAGGGAGCCCTGAATGGCACGTGACAGTATTATTAAAACTGACAAAGACTAGGGCCATCTCCTGTTAGCAGGGGAAGCCTTGAGGAAAACAGTTTAGATGTTTCAAACAAGACTGGGTCTAACAAGAACCTAAAACCTTGTGCTATTACAAGCCACAATTCACAAAAATAACAGGAGATGGATAGCCTGAGCAAAGCAAAGACCTTCAATGAAAATTTCAGATAGGAAGCAATATTGTGCAGTGCATTCAAGTGTCCCTCAGACAATCAAACAAGCTTTCAAATAGCGAATAAACTATTACAGCAGCTGGGGAGTGGGTTGGGCACACAGCCATTTACATGAGCCTCAGAGAGGAGCGCACCATCAAGCACTACAAAAAGGTTATTATAGGACAATGTAAGACTATCTCAGATATTGATTGTATACATATATATATATATATATATATATATATATATATATGTGTGTGTGTGTGTGTGTGTGTGTGTGTGTGTGTGTGTGTGTGTGTGTGTGTGTGTGTGTGTGTGTGTGTGTGTGTGTGTGTGTGTGTGTGTGTGTGTGTGTGTGTGTGTGTGTGTGTGTGGGTGGGTGTTTTTTACGGAAAATCTGAAATGACGCCTGCTTTAACACACTCATTTTCACTGCACAACTAAATCTGATCAAATTAGAGCTGCTCTTTTGCTACGAGTCACAGTAAACTGCTGTACACAAGAGAATATGAGACATTTGTATAATGCTGGATCTAAATTATCATTTAAACTAACGCATAGACAATGTTGAAAGCCATACTGTGTATCATTATCATAGAGAAGCTCCAATTACACCACTGCAGTGTGGCCAATGTGTTTTTTATTGCATGAATAGAATGCACATAAATTAGAAAATGAAGTCTATAGAAGAGCCTTACAAAAGCACTAGTCTAGTGCTTTTGTAGTAACTCATAGTGGTACACAGAGAGCTGTGCACAAACCCCATGGCTCCACAAATAACCACTTCAGGTGTGAATGCTTATTCCACCGAAATCTTACATTTTACTATTGTAAATATTCAGTCAAATTTGTTTTTGTAGTAAGACATTTTGATCCCTATATCAAAATTGCATTGCAAATGCAACATTTCAGAAAACACTGCTGGATCTAAATTAACTGTACTCCTTTTGTCTATTTCCCGTTTTATTTAAATATACACACTCTATCAGTGAATTAAATCAGCAACTTATCAATATCTGTTTTGCGACTCTTTAGAACAGTCTTTTATCGATATTTGTCAGTGCTTTTTCCTCTAATTGGCCTCTCTGTTCCTACCCCTCTGGACCCTCAGTGTCTGGGACATTAGCACCGCACCCACTTGAGTCTATGGGGCAAAAGGAGGTGTCGGCTTTCCTCTAACCCTGTTTTCTCGATGGGTGCTTTTGGCCCTCATAATAATGTGCATCATGAATGTGTTGTTTACTAGATTATATTGAGACATCAGCCCTCTCAGCTCACCCTTCCGCTTATATGATAACCCCCTGTCCTAATGCAGGGTACACAGAAAACAAATGCATTATGGGATGTCTAATGAGCACAATCAATCCACATTATTTTATAGGCTTGTCTCATTGTAATATAAACCAGCATATGCATAATTCATGGCATATTATCTATTGAATGAGTTGCTGCTTATCTTTTTATCTTCCTTTTATCGGTGGGCCTGTTAAACTTATTGAGAACCATTTACTATTGGCTTATGGTCATCTATAGACAACCATCACAATATGGGCAGGTCTTTAGGCAAAATCTATCTGGAGGATCAGGAGAGAAAACAATACAACATTGAATTGATCCACTCCAGCAAAAGCGAATCAATTGTCTGAAAAAAATCTTTATTTCAATATATTTAAATCACTCTTGTTTACATTTGCATATCTAAGTTTTAAGATTAGGTTGAATAAGTAACAGTTAATTTAGTTAATTTGCCTTGTACAGTATTTGTCATGTATTTGTCTCTCAAAAGGCACTGACTAGACATTGATTCAATTTGTCAGGAAAATGTTACCAAGAAATAAGTTCCTTTTGGTGTGGAGTGTAAAATATGTTATTTGGCTTGGATGAAAATGTACCCTTTGAGATTTTAGCCATCCACTGCACATATAAGTTGTTACTGAAGAAGCCAAGTACAAAAAAAGATTTTTAAGATTTATTTTACAAAACTAACGTTCAACAGGATCAAAACTAACATGCTGTTTTGAGTAATGTAAGACTTTTTTTTTTACCAGACAACAAGTATTTTATTTTTCCATTACCACATTTAGTAATTTAGTTATTTGCTTTTTATATATGTATTTTTCAAGTTGCCATATGTTGCGGTAAGTCACTGCTGTGCATTCACTTTTGTTATGTAATGTAATTCTGTAGAACGCCTTTGCTTCACTTACAGTTAACCTGAGGACACAGTAAAAAGGGTTTTCCCCATTATATTTTTGTCTCTCACTGCAGGAGCACTATATTTAGTTGAAAATGAACTAACCCAGAAACCACCGACTGCATCCTTCCTTCCTGCCTCTAGTGGGTGAGCTGCGAGCCCCTCCACGTCATCAGCTCCTCCACAAACAAGATTACCGGGCAAAAAATACTCGGCTGTCAGAAACTGCACCCCATCCCCACGGCTCCACTCTGCAGCTGTCAACACTGAGAGAGGCAGACAGCAGCACAACGGCCTCATAACCCTCCAGACACCAAGGTTAGAATACAAAGCTGTTGTACAATCCCAGGCAGGTCTATAGAAGACTCAAGTAGGATTGTAGATGATGGAAGAGTGTTGTAATTATACATTTAAGCACTAGCCACATGAGATTCTGGTCCTGTCTTTTGCAATGATAATAATACTGTATAGTAATCAGATGTGACCATAGACTGTATATATAAATGGGAACATAACTAACCTGCTACCCTCCACGTTCCAAATAGGAGGTGAGCATGGGTGCACTTCTGGCTCCACTGACATTTTCTCCCTAACGCTGCTGTGAGCCTCGTCATTTTGGTCTTAAGATGTTCATATTAACCTGCTCTACATGATCCTGGTGTTTAGCTATTTTGTCCATAAATCAAGATATGAACATTAATAACAGGCCAACCAGGTGCACAGTCTATGGATGTGACACTTAGTTACAGTCATACAGAAGATAGGTGGAATATCTTGCCCAAGAACATAATGAACAGTGGACAGCAAGATTCGAACCACCAAATCTATTGCATTAAATTCTGAGGCCTTTTTTTTTTTTTTTTTTTTTTTTTTTTAGTAAAAAGTGACTCACCGCAATAAAGAATATACAAAAACTGGTGAATACACTATAACAGCAAAAGTTGTTTTCCATAAAGTACTCTTTGTTAACAGAAAATTTCTCACAATTAAAGCTATAAATAACTGTAACCATCTACCTAAACAACGACTACTAGTTTCTATACTGAGACACCACCTCCTCTTTTGGATTATTTATACTCACAGGTGTAAAGAAATTACGTTCAGCTCCTTTTCAAAGGTGGCTGCTATTTTTGGATCATGCTAATTTAGCCCTTCAAAGCCTGCTAAGCTTAGCAATGTCTAAAGCATCTGATCATTTGTCTTTTTTCCGTGTAGCAGCACACCCATCGCCTTTCTCTAATGATATGGAATATTCAATTCATTTTTCCAACATGTGATCCTATTAGAGTAATTGGCTTCACTTTTGACAGCCATATGTCTATGTGTGCTATAACATAACATACCTGGTATAAAGCCAGATGGAGCATTAAATATTGACAGTGTGTGTTACATCCACTTATGGTGTTCTTATTTGTTACAATAATTAGCGAAAAGGAGGTTGTGCATATGCTTGTCAGTGCAAAACAGGTCCTGGGTAATTAGGTGATTTTGTATTCAAAAGGTTGAGTAAAATAGACCTGAATAATTACTTCAAAACACAACTCAGCACTCTCCTTTGAAAGCATTATCTAAACTCAGCTCTGGAGAAAGAGGCAACACAAAGAGGGAATACCTCACAAAGAGAGAAATAATGGAACTGAGGGATAGAACAAGACACACATGCTGCTGGAAAATGATGATGGACTCTGTTCGGTACCAGATATCAATATATCAACACTAACTGAGGTATCAAGAAGTATAAGATTCTCTTACAAAAATATTAATACTTTAAATTTCTCCAAAAAAATAGCTTTTTTAAAAATATAAATCTATTTTTTAAATGCATTGTTTATATTTTTAAGTTTATTTTAACATTTTTAGATCAGTTGATATCAGCTTCAACAGCTTATATGCCAAGGTAAAGTTCATTATAGGGAGATTTAATGCATTTTAATACACATTGGTATTGGATTGATATTGTGATACTAAAACTAAAATCACTGATGTCATCCATCACTACTAAAATCTGTTATTTAGAAGTAGAATCGTGGAATGATCAATTTTGCCACATGTGCTTTATCTTTTAAGTGGTATATTTAATGAGACAATTCATAATTAGTGTCTTTAATTGTTTGCAAGAAAATACAAATGAGTTGTAATTTAATTGCCCAGTCAAAACTACTACTGATATTAATATTCACTCCAAATGTCTTTATGAACTGTAAAACTAGCTACTGACTGAATAAGTTGTTTTTCACAAATTTGTACTATTTAGACTATGGTGCAATCTTTAAATCGATGTATATATTAGATTTTATGTAATACATTTGGAGTAGGCCAAAAATGTAACATAAATTGATGTACGATTTAAAGAGAGTAATATGTGTAGTAAGTCTGTGTCCCTCTGTAGTGCCCTGAGTCATATCTGACCTCCAATTTTTCATTAGGAACTATTAGCATAAAAAAAAAACATCTCTCTGTCTTTGAACGTTGGCAGCACAATGGTCAAAGTACTACTTAAAAATAGCAGGTATGAATAAATACTTAATGATGCATGTCAGCTCAGGCCTTTGAAAACATCTCAACTAAGCACTGAAGAAAGCAGCGACAGAAGTAACAAGGAGAGAAAACATAATTAGATTGAGGCGTACAGCAGACCAACATCTGCCGAAAACAAGATGACACAAAAGATGAAAGAGAGGTGCTTGAATATGTGGAAATGGAGCTGAGGTGTGGTCCGTCCTGCTTAAATCAAACGACTTGATTTGGCCTCTTGTGCATTATCTTTTAAGTGGCGTCTGTTGTGAACCCAGTCTGCTCTGATATTCCAAGATGTCTGAAAAGTGGGTCAAATGCATGGTTTGGGCTGGCAGGGGGAGAATCCGCTCCAGCCCTGCGTCTTTGATCTTGCCACGGTAGTTTTTTTTGAAGATTGTCAGTCTCTGGAAAAAAAAGAAAAAAAAAAGAAAAAAGAATAATCAAACCTATTTCTGAAACAGGACACTTCAAAACACCCACAAACTTACATTGTCTGCATACTGACACTGTAGGAGGATGCTCTTTCTCATCACAGAAGTTCAGAGCCAAATTGTGCCTGGACTAAGGACTGGAGGCCTATGATGTGTCAGGCACACACACACACACACACACACACACACACACACACGGTGCTAATCAGTCACACTTGGGGGAGAAATGCATCATACACAAAAAAGTCTTAGATATAGACGGCACATTTCATCTCTTCATTAAATCTGATCACTCTCATATGCAGCTCTCCTCCAATAATTACCAGTCACCAGTCATGCATTATGCATTGTTGTTTGTTGATTCTTTGTTTCCACATTCAGAGTACATTTAGCACAGTCTCATTGATGTTAACGCCCTCCACAATGATTCATTTGTATTGATTGGTTGACCTTTTGTAACCTTCTGCTGAACACCTCCATGTGTTTATATGATTAACTCTTTTGTGAGCACATTAATATTGCAGAAAGCAAGAAGTGTATTGATTCAAGACCCTTTGACCTCTAGGTTTTATAAGTTGCAGCACCATTGAGTGAAGTCCTGACTCCAGAAATAATTTGTGATAATTTTTTATGAACAACATAAAATGACAAAGCCAAATTATGTAGCATTTGCTGTTACGTTGAGATCTTTTGCTCTGCATCATCATATATTGTAATGCTAATTGTATAACCCTGTCTATCAGTTTGTCATGATGTTTTATCCTGCCACAAGGGCAGGCAGCAGTTTAGGCTGGACACCTCCCAATCTCTTCCTTTTTCAGCTTCTGTGTGCTTCACTAGACAAAGTCCCTTTCCCTCGTTTTTCATGAGGTTGCTACCTTGTGCGACTGTTGTAGCCAGATGTATTTGAGCAGCAGCTCTACTCTAAGCTAAACTCCCTTTCTGCAACAATTCAGATGCCTAAATCTGGGATGCTGCTGTGGGGCTCTTTCTTTCCATTTTCACTGTAAATATTGTAGCTTTACTTGGAAAAAGCTAAATAATAGAACATGTGTTTTATACCAGAGCCATTATTGTGCAATGGGATTTCTCTTGTATTCCTGTTGAATTCTCTTTATTCAGCCTGTGTGATTTATACTGCTTCGATACCAGAATACCCAAGGCTCTGGCAGGATTGGGAATATATAGGTTGTGTTTGTCTGAAACATTTAAAACATCTGTCATAGAGTGTATAAACAGTTCTAAGTATTTCTCAGCTCTGCCTGAGCAAATTATTTTAATAAGTTATGTGCTGTTTTGAGTTGTCCTTGGGCAGGCTGCAACCAAAACACAATATTTTAAGGTCAAAACAGCTGTTAGTCATAATTACAAATGCCTGACAGTTTCCATTTTCCACATGTTGTTTAAAATTCAACATGCCTTTGGCTAAACAGAGATATACACAACAGGGGGGAATGAAAGGAGCAAACTCTGGAATAGATTGTAGAAACATATTATGCAGCTTGTCCGACTCTGGTTTGGAGATGAATTTTAAAGTGCTCCAGTCCAAATAGTTGAGTAATGACACAGATCCCAGTACTCTGTGGACACTTGCCATTTCAATTTGAGTTTAAGAGCAATTTGGCAAATGAAGGAAATGCCTGGTGGATCTGGGATTATAAAGCACTATTTGGAGAGAGCCGCGAGCATGTTTACATAAATGGAAGGGACGAGATTGGAGAGAGTGGTGCAAAATAATAATTATACCAAATGTGGAATCCATATTTTAGTGCTTTGCAAATTTCAATCAATGCTGGCAAGCAATCATAGGAAGTTGTATTATAGCAGATGCTAAAAGCCTGCATATATTGTTAAATTTAAATGAATCCACTCAAGTACAATACAATATATCCAGTGCAAAACAATGTATGCTGAAAGTAAATACTTCTAGTATTTACTTTCAGTACCTTATTGTTGTGTACTGCAGTGCTGTGGGAGGATCTGGCATGTCTTATGAATGTTTCCGGGTGTCACCTACATGTCTCCATGGAGATGGCTTTTTATGCCATTCTGTGGAACATTCCAGGGAAAACTAAAAAGAAAAGTAAGTAAATATTTTCCAAACTTAAAGGTAATAAAATTATTATTATGAAGCCTTTGAATCTCCCTCACACTTCTCATTCTGTCCAATGCTCAGCCCATAAGCCTGTCACCATGCTCCCTCACAGCAATTTTCCATTGATATACAAAAGCAGGATACAAAACAATGCACTACAACTTCACAAACCTGATGCGATGTGTAGTAGTTTCATTAGCAAAATGCGTGTTGATTGTAATATAATAGCAGTCTGAAGGGGGAGTGACTTAGCGTGGAGAGTGGGGCTCCTCCTTTCTCTCATGTCCATCCATCCATCCATCCATTTTCTCCCGCTTAATCCGGCTGGGTCGCGGGGGCAGCACGCTGCCCATTACTCTGTGCACCATAGACCCCTATGAACCCCTCTGCAGGTGGTGAGCCCACATGTTTAAAGTGAAACTTATTAAACATGCTTCAGTAATATGTTGTTTTCAGCAAATATAACATTTTCAAAGCAATACAAAGTAACATGATGACCTAAAATTGTTATATGTTAGCAATTAATACCCCATAAAAGTGTATTACCTATTTTAACAAAGTAGCAGTTTAGGTTTACAGTGAAGTGAAGTTTTGGCCTCTTCAGGGCATTTCACAACACAGCAGCATTTGATCATGACTCATGACACAGGCTGCAATGAGGCAGACTTGTTTGATTTGATTCACTCAGATTCACTATGAGCTGATAACAGTTTGTACTTTCCTTCAAAGCATAATTGAGTTTTAATCCCAGAAAAGAACAATACATTTTAAGAGTCTGTTGTAATGTCAGCATTGGTTGATTGTTGTTATTTTTCATTTACTAATTGCATTCTTTCCTTTCTTACATTTATCATGTCTTACTTCGATTGATTTAATCACCCACTGCACTTAACATGCGACAACAATCGCTCCTCTTTATCCAACAGAAAATTAAGCCTACAAAACAATAATAAATCTGAAAGTCATTTAAGTTGGTATTGAAGTTGACATTTCAAGCTAAGGAAGCCATTGTTAAGGTGCTCAGAGCAGACACTGGCAGAGAACTCCTTATTACTACTTATTAAAAAAATTCAAATAAGGGGTCCACACATTAATCAAATCTTTTTAAAGATTAGATAAAAGATGGAAAGCAATGATCGCCTTCTTCAAAATGCTCAGACAAATACAATGATGAAAAAACAACTGCAATATTAGGATACAGATTGCATTGTCTGAATTGTAAAGACCATAATTTCTTTGTCTCACCTTAAGATCACTGGGTCCCTGCCATGATTGTCACATCCATTCATCTGCACTGGGCCACTCTTCTTAAAGAATCATTGTGTTGTCATTGATTTAAGTGGACACCTCACTAAGTCAGTCCATCCTGTTTGTATATTCACAGTCAGCTCTATTTACCACCTGGCACTTTGATGGATTACAATATTCTCCATAAGAGGTTAATATATATGCTCAAGCACTTACAGTCCTCTCTGCACATACGCGTTTGGGGTTAGTGACTTTATTTTCTGTACAAATACACAGCAATGGTATCTTGACCTGGTGGTTGAACTCTTGTGGATGCCAGCAATGTAAAAGGCTTTGATTAAAATGTTTTCTTCGTTGCCAAATGAATTTTGTTTATGCAGCCTCCATCATTTCTATAGGCATCCATGTGGGAATTTATGTTGCTACGGAAATGGATATCAATGTGGGAACTAATGTATGGAGAACAAACAGCATTCGGGCAGCAAGAGATTAGAATCTATCTATCTATCTATCTATCTATCTATCTATCTATCTATCTATCTATCTATCTATCTATCACATTTTTGTCCCTTGAATCATTGTTTTAATACTCTTGTCAACATTTGTGCAAATATGTGTGTGTTTTTTTTTTTTTTGTTTTTTTTTTTACAATTATCAGTGAGACACTTTTTGTTCGATGTTCTGCTCTCATGTTCCACTTTCATGAAGTGCTCTGCATCAGTGTCAGTGAAGTGCTTCTCTTCTGTCTTCATAACAGTCAAGCAATTGTGTAGGGTTCTGTGTCCTACACTCACACCGGTACAACCGAACCGGGCCACGCCGCGATGACTTCATCACACGGTGCTTTTTGTTTACATGTCGTGCAGCAGAGCTAACGCTTTTAGTGGAGAAAATAAGTCCAGTGGCAGAAATATCTCTTAAATAGTGAGACAGATATAAGTCCTGCTGCAATACGCGCTCCTCCATGAGTTTATGGATATAATAACTGAGTCTTCAAGGAAGCACGGAGAGAAGTGAGCCAATTGTCAGAGTTATAATGCTATCTTGACAATTTGAAACAAACAAACAAAAAAAAATCCTCCATACAATCTTTAATGGAAGTGAAGCTGAATACTGTACTTTAGGGACATCACAAGGAAAGTAAACGGTGGAAAGAGCTGTGATTTCCAGCACTGCACCACCTACAGCACATGGGTTTGGCCTAAACCCTTTTAACCTCAGCATCTGGAGCATGGCTGTAGCTAACCTTAAATGTTTAATGCCCAAGCAGAAGTCAATTGCAAAGAGGTGTAGACTTTGAGTAGATCCAGTGAAAAGTGGAAAGAAACATAGAGAATGCCTGGGGGGACCTCCATACACAGGTGGGTTATGTGCTCAAATTAAATCATATCTTACAGGGTCAACCTGGAGTGGTGGGCGTCTGGATTAAAGATTAATTTTGTTTTAATTCAATTCATAAAAATGTTACTGGTCCTTGAGGCGTCCAAATCTCTCAGCCTTCATAAAACAAAGCACTGGAAGTCTGACCTGGTCCAGATATCAGCCACACGTAGCCAGGAGGCCAAGATGATGCTGATGTTATTGTTCCTGTAGGGAATTCATTCTCTGCATTTGAGCAGTCCTCCAACGCTGTTGTGTGCAGGAGGCAATGAGAAACTGCACTGTTGTTTCCCTGTGGTCATATGAGTGTGAAGGGTTCACTCAATGCCAGCTGTGACCCCATGTACTAGTACGTGGGTTTGTTTGTGTTTTTTTTGTGTGTATTAAGAGTATAATATATTTATAATATATTATAATAATAAGTATATAATTTATATCTACAAAGGTACCAGGCAGCAATGGAACAGTGAATGTGCAATGTCTTGGCAGGGCTCTGTTTCTATAGTTACTTATAATTGAGTAATGCTGAATCTGCTCATGACATCACAAAAATTGTAGACTCAACAAAAAATGCACAAAGAAAAGTGAAAAAAAAAAAAAAAAAGATTTATTTTCAAAATCCATGAATATATGAACTCTTGAGTGAGTAGTAGAATTTATTTTTTTGGATTGAATCTTTATAGCTGCATTCAATCATCCAGCGGTGTTGTATTTTCATTTTCTTCAGATATTTTAGGCTACTCTCCCAACAGAACACCACATATGAACCTCAGTTTGAATCATGCATCAGATGTTACACAGGTGCACTCACTGCGTTTCAATAATAGATGTTGATTTTGTTCTTCACTTTGGTCCCACTTCTTCAAAAAGTCAACCTGAAAGTCCTTGTACACTGTTATTACAGTTTCATACAGCCTATTTTATTCCTTCTGTTATTCCTGATAAACCAGTGACACAGTACGAGGCTTTTAACATCCTTTGATTGGACAGAAAGACGTCACTATGAGAGATTTAAATGATCTTTTCACTCACTGGACAATGGAGTCCTGTTTCATTGCTCTGGAAAGTGGCACTGCCCTGGAGAGTTTATCTGTCAAAGATGGTGTGAAGCATCCGGACCACTTTCTCTGACTGACTCTTAGATGGTAGGTTGAGATCGGTAAAACAGCCAATGGTGGCCTTCCTTCTACATTAACATATTCATGCTCAAGAATTCATTCCATTCGACACTGGCTGCAGCAGCTAACCCACACCACATGACATATTTGCACTTATTACAGAAATGCGCCACTCAAATGAAATACGCTTTGATTCATATGCACAACCACTGAGGACAATTAAAACCAGGGCCTTTTTTTTTTCAGATGAAGCTTTAAGTATCTGCTGATCCCTGATATCATTCAATACCAGTGCAGAGACTGAAAACAGCATTTATTTCCTTTAAATACAAATAAAAGAAGTCACAACTGATCCAAATGTGGCCCAAATGTAACCACAGAATAGTTTTTTATCAGTAAAAATACATTCAACATTGTGAGACTTTCTGGGCCAGCTATGACCAGTAAATAATTTTAGTTTTAATACTTCAGTATCAGCTGAACAGATATGTGGAAACGGATATCCGATCCAGGAAAACTGTCAGTATCGGCACCAGTATCCAATACCTTCCTTCTACATTAACATATTCATGCACAAGAACTGATTCCTTTCGACACTGGCTGCACTTATTACAGAAATGCACCACTCAAATGAAATACGCTTTGATTCATATGCACAACCACTGAGGACAATTAAAACCAGGGCCTTTAATGTATTTTGTTCCAGATGAAGTAAATGACCCACTTAACCACAGATAGACTGGAACACAGAGCGGTCTATTGCACACAGGTACGAATGATGGATGGAATTAGAGGCGTTACTTAGAGAGACCTAGGTCAAAGCGTGTGCATGACAAAGTGCTGGCAAAACAGCTTATTTTAATTGCAAAACAGGGAGCCAAGCTTTTTTTCACCTTAAAGCTAATTTGGAATAATTATCTGCTGTGTTTTTTTCCCGACAGTGTGCCCATAATGAGTTGTTGTAAGACAAAAAGAAAAGAATCACAGAAAAATGTCAGATTTTGATTAGGTCTATTCAGTTCAGTATTGTTTTCCCATGGGATTCTGTTTCATTTGCAGTTTGTAATTGATTTTACATCATCTTTTCATCTGACACTAACATTTATATTTATCCTCTGGATGCCAAGAGATCATTTGTTTTTTGTTTTGTCTGGTTGGATATGGCTAGTGTCTTTGCATGCATCTGTGTTGTGTTGTTTTTTAAAGGGCCCATATTACACTATTTTCTGATCTTTCCACTGCATCTTTAAACTCCATACACCTTCACTAGAATCATTTGGATGATTTCAGTGAACTAAATGTAAAAGGTAGCTGACTACTACTGTGTTATGACATCACAAGGTGGAACAGGGCAAATGTAGATGGAGATGTAGACATAATAAAGGATAACTCAAACATGTGTAAATGAAACAAAACACATCTGCAGGTATGTTTTTGATGAGGTAACAACATTATAACATGGCTAAAAGCTCACAAGAGTCAATTTTGCATAATATAGGACCTTTAAGTACTCCAGTGAATCTTGTATGAGTAGTATATGTGGATGTGTGATGGCTGTTGCAGACGTAGATCCAGTGTAGCAGAAAACAATGGGCAATAAGAGCATATAGGTCAGAGTTCAGCAAGTAGGAGGCGCACAGCATGCACTTTACCACCATATGTGCAAAGCAAATACAGGCATAGAGCTTAAAATAGCTTCTTCTCTTCCCTATTTTGACATACCTCTCTGGCCTTATTTATACTGTATATATATTTCTGTAATTGTCTCTAGTTTGCAGCTTACAACACCCATGTCCTCTTTATTTTTATTAAACATTTATTTATACTTCTACAATCCCATGAAATATCCCAAATAAATATAAACTCACACTAACTGTTGCGAACACATTTGCAACGTTATTCATATCTTAGTTTTTTATGTTTAGGCATTCAAGTATTTGTTGGTTATATTTAAATGCGTTTTTGTACTATAAGGTGGTACTGCAGTGTTCACATTAGGTTGGTAATTTGTGCTGAGAATACATTATTGGTTGTTTTTCTTACTCTTGGCTAATGAGTTGGAAAAGTGCAGTTTTATTATTTTGTTTATTTTGACGAGGTAGAGTCCCTGAGAGGCTGAGCAAAACTATGTATGAGGCTCCATAATTGCAAAGTGTCCCTTCATTATAAGTTATAAGTTAGAACACTCCCAGACACCTACAATGTATCACTACATACTCCACCGTAAGATTAATAGAGGGGAAATTGAGAAGTTTTCTCTTTTTTTTTTACTTTGTCCTGTGATGCCCCATCTTTAATCAAAAGGCAGTGCTTCCTTATGAATCATTTTGAAATAAAATGATAAATCACTCTGGTTGCAATGTGGCAGAGTGGTTTGAATTTGCAGAGAATTACAGTGATGTTATACCTCTGTCAGTTAACAATGTGAATGCTTAAAGTTGCACTATGTCATTTTTCTGCCATCTGTTTGTCTCCATGGGGATATTATTGCGTTGCATGAAATGTTCCGCAGAATGGCATTAAACTGATCTTTCTCCATAGAGACTTTGTCCATAGTAGGTGGCACCCGTGGACAAGTTACAGGTCTTATCTATGGAAAGATGTGCCTGCTCACAAGCAATAAGAATACCTGTCATTAAAATAGACAGACATGCAATGCAATACACTTGACATATTCACTGTTGGATGATTAAAATTGATGTATTTCATAATAACTTTGAACAAGTGGTGGTTTAACAAATTATTGTTGCTAAAATGTATTTGGTTCTTAAAAAACAACAACATATCACAGAGTGTCATGTACAATATATCGATTATCACATGTATCACCATATCATGATAATATTATATCGTAAGCCATGTATTGTGCATAGTATTGTGTAACCTCTAACTGAATAAATGCAAGATGGATATGTTTAATGCAATACTTTGGAACACAAGCACATGGCCCTCCAACCCTCCAACACAAAAGCTTTGAAGTGCAATTTTGAGTAAGGACATTAGTTGCTGAGAACAAGTGATTTACAAACTATGACTAATTATGACTTATAAGATAAGTTGGGTGAGATAAAAAAAAAGAAATAAGTTCCGAATTAAATTGGACACACAGCCATGACAGGTCTGCAGCTGCTTTTAAGTGAACTAATTTCATTGACCCATGTGACAGTGTGATCTCATACATAAACATGCTTCATATCTTCTTTCTGTAAACTGCAGAGATTTACAGCCGCTATCTCTATGAAGGTTGCTGGCTTCTTGTTGGGGCTGAATATAAAGTGCACTATATTCCTTTGCCGTACAGTGGGTTCAGGGCTGGTGTAGCACATCCTAATAATCACTTAGGGCCACATATCCACAGTATAATGACTCGCCTTTTAACCCCGCAGGCGATCTGACAAAGACAGGGATAAAAAATGGCGGCTGCGGAGGTGTGTGACGTTAACGACTGTCACAGAGAATGGATCCAGTTAGCACTAGTCATTATCTGATTCTTGCGGTGCATTGAACTGTGTCAATGGAAAAGCCATTTACATACTTTGAAACAAAATTAATAGCTAAACATGTCGATCAACCATTATGCCATTCAGTGAGGCACAGCAGGGGGTCCTGACTAATAACTGGGCGATTCAATTAGATCAGCATCTCAGAGGAGTCAACCCAATTAACCCAATTATCCTGTTAATGAGACAAATTACGTGTTAACATACTAACGTGTATGGATGAGAAAATGAGCTGTGAACATGGAACAAGTGAGTGTGCAAATGAACATATTTCTGTATTTCTGGGAAGTTTGAGGTTAGCCAACATATTACGCTGATTTTTTATAGAGCCAGTATTGAGTCTGACTGACAGTAAAACATAATTCACAGATGCTACATTGGTAAAACTGGCTGATAATAACAATAACTTTTATGGACCATTGTCAGTTAACAAAATTCACACACTAGGAATTTACTTCAGCAATATGGTGCAACCTCAAACCGTGAATAATAATAGTGAATATTACATAAAAATATTTAAAAACTTTGACTGAATAAGATCATGGTTGTGTCCTGACTGCTGGAGATATTGGGTTCCTTTATAGGTAGGCTATAAAAAAAAAAAAAAAAAAAGGTATAGAAACGTGTTACCCCAATCCATAACATTAACATTTAACAGCAAGAGCATGAGTCTGGATAACTGTATCAAACCTGAATGACTTTATAAATTGTTTAGATGTGACTTGTGATGTGTTTTGGCCTATGATGTCTTGTTAATGTATGATTTATTTTTGGTTTACATTATCATCTTGTTTGATTGAATGAGGGATTGCAACTGATTCCTGCACCAAGAGTTTTTTCTCCATTATCAGGCAAATAACGCAAGAAAACATAGTCTCTGTGCAGTTAAATTGACAGTGTACAATGATCATGTTTAGCTGCAAGTATTATCAGTATTATAGGTTTGTTTTCATGTAAGGACAAAGAAAAGTGAATCTATTTGGATTGGGTTAAAGCTAATCTTAAGCAAAGTTTTGTTAGTTGTTAGTTGTGGTATTGTATCATAACCTAAGTTAGTATGTTATTTTGAACTCCACAGCACAAATCACTACCACCATATGACTGAGGCAGATGCATGACCATGTTTTCCTGTTTGGATGGCAGGAAGAGGTTACCAGTCAATACAAAGAATCTATGATCAAGAAATTGTTTACAGTAGCAGTAGCAGGGTAATTGTTATTATTATGTTGCATGTACCAATCAATCTCAGCCTGTTTTTTGAGTATAGCCATTTTAATTAAGCCTTGTATATTTGAGTTTATAGAGGAAACAGAGGATTATTGTAATCCTAAACTAACTGGATATAGATTATTCAGTATCCACCAATCACTACAGGATGAATAGATTATATTTCTAGCATGCAGTGTCTTGGTGTTTGCTGTATTGATCGTTTAAACAATATTTCAATACTCAATCTTCAATAAGCAATATTTCTCCCAAATGTAAAAATAAGCACTTCCTCTTCCATCAATACCCATTCATCCCTCAGTGGCATATATAACCATATTACCTTCTTCTGCAGCGTTATCAATCATTTCCAAAGCTTTGTGGTAGCAGCGATGGGACTGTCCCGTCGGGATTCATGTCCAAAGGTTTTCTGACAAATGAGGCGGCAGATTAAAACAGAAGAGACATGATGCTGGATTTGCGTAATCCGCTGGTGTTACGGTATTGGCGCGGTTTCTTTGACCCAGTACTGCCACTGAGCTACACTCTTGCTGGAAAACAATGTAAATGTGTGAAAAAACAAGCCCTCCTGAGTTATTGGCTCTTCCTTCTGGGATGATTGAAGTGGTGTACTAGTGTGAATGTGTATGAATAATACATACCAAGGTCAAGGTCTAATATCAATATCAATTTGTTCTTAAGGACCTGCTCAAGTGCCCAGGTGCAGCGTCAAGGGCGGCACAAGAAAACATGACAAGAATGCTCAAGCCCATACTGATTATAGAGTGCATCAGCTATTCATGAGCTAACAGAACAAGTTTTCCTCTCAGAGAAAAAAATTAGATATTATTAAAAGTTTGAGAGTTATTGTACTTGTGTCTATAGAAGCAGCAGGCCAGTCTTGAATGTGTTTTCCCAGCTGCCACTGCTCCCCACTGATCTTGATTACTTTCAGATAAACATTTTACAGCTCTGTGTGAATGTTCTCTCACAGGGACCCTGCACAGAAAAAGACACACAATAGAGACATTTACAGTGTTGAATTAGAATATTTGGTGTAGGAGTTTTCATTGTATTATTTATTTATTTAAAAACACACGCCATATTTTTCCTATACAGGCAAAAAAATATTTGGTTTTGAGTGCATTGTGCGTCTTTTGGATAATATAACCCTTAATGGACTGCGTGTAATGCACTAAAGTTGAATCTGCTGAGGGCCATTATTGTTGCTGTATTAGTCATCTCAAAACAGTCTTTTGGACACTGTGGGAAACTCACTTAATATTAGTGCACTCATTTCCTCATTAGTGGCACTTTATATTAGATGTTATATAAAAAGGAGGGAATAATGAATCTAAATTTAAAGGAGGGAACTTGGACTTCATTAAATTTAAAAACTTGAAACTTATGTATTCAGTAAAAGTTAACTTACAAGCATTTTCTTTCCCATTTTGGTGTCATCTTAGGTAATCATCTGCCTTTTATAGCCCTTTAATTATCCAGGAACATTGAATCATAGTGATTTGACTATAATAGCAAAAGGAGAAATTTAATTTGTCAACTGGACAGAGTTTATTTTGTCGAATACGTTTCGCAGCTCATCCAAGCTGCTTCTTCAGTTCTGGTCAGAGGCTGGCGGACACTGCTTTATATCTGCTTGAAGGGAGGAGCTTAATTACAATGAAAATTACTCTGAGACAACACATATTTAAATACAGTTTCATATTTAAATACACATATACAGTTTCATATTTAAATACACATACACATATTTAAATACAGTCTCCTTTGAGGAAAGCGAGGTCCAGATCTTGGCCAGAGAAAAGAACTGGTTTGAGAGGGGAGTTAAAGAAGCTATTTTTGTCAAGAAAGAGAATCCTTCCTTGAACAGAAATGGGGGTCTCAGACATCATTTGTCTCCCATCTATAACTCTATCCTCAAACCTAAATCAAAACAAACTGGGAAAACAATGGGACTAGCCAGGTCAGGTCCAGAGGTGTGAAAACACCCATCATGGCCCTGAATGGATATGCTAACTACTCCCCCACTCCCACTCCATATTGAATAGACTCACATGACTAACAGAAACTGTTAACAACTCCATATTGAATCACCTGACCAACTGAAACTGTATTTAAATATGTGTTGTCTCAGAGTAATTTTCATTGTAATTAAGCTCCTCCCTTCAAGCAGATATAAAGCAGTGTCCGCCAGCATCTGACCAGAACTGAAGAAGCAGCTTGGATGAGCTGCGAAACGTATTCAACCAAATAAACTCTGTCCAGTTGACAAATTAAATTTCTCCTTTTGCTATGGATTCTACCTGGACGACTGAGGGATTCTACACACATTTGACTATAATGTTTATATTGCATCCGTTTCACTTTGTGGTTGTATTATTTGACAATTTCACAGTTATATAATCTTTATTTAAGCAGCAAGTGTGTGTGTGTGTGTGTGTGTGTGTGGATACCCAAAGGTCAAATAGAGTTAATTGGCTCTTTACCACAGAGAGCTGGATAGTGCACCTGATCCACAACGCTCTCCACAGCCCTGACCTGTCCACTGTGCCCGCTGCAGCCTGTTGCCCCGACAACGGATCTGTGCAGAACAGGACCGAGTGATAAATTATAGATACTGGAACAACCCAGAGTGCAGGTCATGTCCTAATGGAGAACTTTTTACTGATGTGAAAAAGAGCAAGTTATAAAAACACATTTATTTTGCAACAGAAAGATGATGGTTTAGAAGTACACACCACAACCTAGATACCATTACAAAAAGCTTTCTGAAGCACTTTTAAAAAAATTTTCTCCAAGGAAAATGGTCAGATATCTTTTGTGCCAGAGAAATTAAGTATTTCCTTTTCATCATGGTACAAATGACAAAACTGGCTAACAGAACAGTCTTTTACCACTTGTTGATTTGTTGTTTGACAATTTGTCACAAAAAACAAACACTAGATTAAATGTTTTATGTTGTGGTAGTCCCTGTTGTGAAAGTTGTCAGTTAAGTTGTAAATTCCTACCGTGCATAGGGCCTAAAGTTTGAGTACTTCTTCCACCCCTGTCACCTCTGTATTGTAGCTATTTCCTTCATCTTATCTGTTGAAGAGCAAAGTGTCTGCTCCAGCGTTCAGACGAATCACTGGTCTATGAGAACGTCTGGTCCTAACACCAGCCCTACACTCCATAGTTGACTGACACTGATTACATTTTACATTTTTCCTATTCCCATCTCCTCTGTCACTTTCCTCCACCTTTGATTCGTCTTGAAAACATCACTATTTCATTGGACTTTTGCAGCTCTATAGATCATTCTATTGCACTTGACTACCATCGCTCCTCCTTTGTGCTTGTCTTTGATATTTTCCACTATACTCTGTGCTATACTTACAGCAGCCATCCACCCACCAGTGCCTAATATGTTACCACTCTTAAGTTTAGGTGTGGTAAAAACATAAAAAACTAAATCTTTATGATAAAATGTAAGATGTATGATTGTTGAACCTAATGGGCTAATATGTAATTACACATATTAACCCATTATGATGGTCATAATGGGTTAATATGATGTTGCAAAGCATTTGAAAAAAAGAAACAAAAGCCTGTTTTAACGTGATTCCCAGAGCATGTAGGATTACATTAGGGTGTGTTCTGCCTGGTGGTGTAGTGGTTTAGGGCGCTGTACATATGTGGTTGTGTCCCCCTTGGAATCATGGGTACAACTCCTGGCCCTTTGCCAAATGTCCAAATGAGAATGAATAATTAAAACTATATAAAAGTATGAGAAATGTTGTAATTGCTTTGTCCCAATGAACAAAGTCTGTATTCCATCTCTACCTATTTATTTATATTGCTTTTGTTGCATCTCAGCGCCTGCATTTCTCTTTCTCTTTCACACGATACCCTCTTTGATTATCTATCCTACATACATCCTCCATCTCCCTCAGCCCTCCACCCACCCATGCCCGTACAGGCCCTCCTTACTCTTCTGTGTTTTATATTTTACCATCTGCTGCCACTCACCCTAAGCACCACACTGGCACGAGAGCGTTGTAAATTAGACAGCAGCTGTAGTGCAAAACTCTAGGGGGCGCTCAATGGGAAGCTAAGTGCAGTTTTCATCAGAATACAATCAAGGGTAGCACTCGGCACTAAATGACATCCCTGACATTCCTCACTGGTAATGGCAAAATATACTCGTCTTTGGAAATGTTCTGAAATGGATGTTGCGATTCACGTGTCAACGTGTCTATCAAACGCCGCTCGCTATTAGACGTTAACATTTTCATCCTTGACATCAGAGAAGTGGCCGGCTGCCTTGCTAACCTTCTGCTACAAACTGAGGAAGACATTTCCCGGGGGCCACAGAGGCATCTTTGGACCAATGCCGTGTCATCACCTGAACACACAATGACTCTTTTAACCTTTCACCTGCACATGTCCATTTACCAGCCAGCCGGAAAAAACGCTGCCCTGGTCTGCTGCTCTGCACAGAAAATCTACCATAGATACATGTCAAAAGAATATAAGGCTATTGAAAGATAAGTATTTTACATGGAAAATATTACCTTTACCATTACTGTTACGATTACTATAAGTTTTTGTTTTCTTTATCCATATATGATTGTGGTACTACTACATTTACTATGATTTACTATTACTATAATACTACTTACTGAGTAAGTATTTTCTATCTTATCACGTCTCCTATTTCTGCATACTTTGGATGTAAAAGAGATGCTGCACTTTTTCTGTTAAAGATTTTTTCATCGGAATAGTCTTAGTCTACTGTAGTTAAATTAGACTTTCACTTAACAGCTTATCAGCAGCCAATTATAGGCTCAGGGCTAAGTGAATTGTAATGGGCGAAGGGCTCCCTTTTTATGCTTCGTAACGTTATCGACCTTTTCTGCAAAAGACTGAGAACTCAGACCAGAGATAAGCAAAATACCCAAACTAATCAAAGTGGCTTTAATCTGTTTAGGGGCAGATTAAGTGAGAGCACCAGACTCTTCAAAAAACAGTTTCCACTTATTCTAAAAGGTGCTCTCAAATGTGCTTTTCACAGCAGCATAATCCAGTGTGAATGCCCCTGGTAGCAGGTTTGGCCAGAGCAGGTGTGAGTCTCTATAGCAATGTTCTTTTTACCTCCGCCAAGGAGCTTATGTTTTCGCCTGAGTCTGTCTGTTTGTTAGTTTGTTAGTTAGCAAGATAACTCAAAAAGTTATGGACGGATCTTGATAAAAGTTTCAGGAAATGTTCCGAATGGTAAATCCAACAGATGATTAAATTTTGGTGATGATCCAGAAGAAATCCTGGATTCTGGATCACTTTGAAAATTTCGTTAGCATTGCGTTAAATGGGGCTTGGCGGAGGTCTGCGCTCTCTGAGTGCTTTTCTAGTCTTAAAATTGTGTTGATCTGATTGAATGGGGATCAATCTTGCTCAGACTATACATGGACTATTTGGTTAAAGGAAGGTTTTAGTATTGCATATTTAAAAAAGCTTACATTTTAGCTGTGAGGCCAAAATATATGTTTTTAAGGTTAAGGTGTTTTTAATTTTTTAAGTTTAAGGTGTACCTTAACCTTAAAAACATTTTATTTGTATCAGTCGTTTTCCCTGTAAACGACTACTCCTTCCCAGAGAGAAGTAAATGCCATATTTGTGAGGATTGGCTCTAGGCTCATATACTCTCAGTCCAATTAAATAGGGGTACCTAACTTCATTAGGAGATCATCTTCCTAGACTGTTTTACATGCTCATAACTCTGGCTGTTTTAAACTTATATCATTCCCTGCCTGCTGTGTAGATCTATACATCCAGGAAATAGTCAGATAAGTGCTGCTGATCTCATGAATAATAAATGCTCTCTCACGCTGTTCTCAAAATAGTCCATTGTAGATGTGGACATGGGGATATATATTCGATACAGGATGCCTTCTCCTGTTTCCACGATCAATATCAGCCATGTCAGCAACTCTGGTCCCATCACATCTGACACAGAAATGTACATATCAACTTCAGAAATTCAAGGTTAAGTAAAAGTGGATTATAACTTTCAACATTTTCTGTTTGTAAAATCACTGAGATTATAACTAGACTTTATAAAGATGATAGAAAAGCATAAATAGAGATGGGAGTTACAGAGACAATCAGCCCTGCAGCTATTATTCACAATGGGCAAATGTGTCTTGGTGGAATACTCAAACCAGAGTTCTGATTAAGTACAGACCACCCTCCCTCGCGACCACTGTCTGTGGTAATAATATGAGTGCAAGTGTGTGGGTTATAGGAATAAAGTAAATCCCCCCCATTCAAATAAAGGATAGTGGTTGTGACCATTATAGCAGAGATCAAGGCCAGGTTGGTGAAGTAATGCATGACTATTTTGGTTTCAAGCAGGATTACAGTATGAATTTGCCAATAAATTATCCCTCAAAAAATCGTTTTTAGTCTACTTAAGAATATAATCAGTAGGAAGCACAAATGCCTGCTCTCAAAGGTAGTGAAGCAAAAGTACAAATTATCCACTGTAACATTTATTTCAGTAAAGTATAGATACATCAGAATGGTACTGTATTTCAACCACTGGAGCACCACATAGGTTAACTGAACAAAAATGAATTCTTTGGGAAATCACTTACATAAGCTATAGTAATTACACTGGTTTTGTCCCCCTATGCAGAACAGTAGGTTAACTAGCAAAAACAGAACAGAGGAAGTCTAGAGCGACTCAACTTGCTCTTTTCAAGTTAGAAGATGGCAATGAGAGTGACCTAGTTTACAGGTCTATCTACACAGCCCTGTATGTGACCTAATCTATTCGCTCTCACATTCTCATATTAGTCCTGAAGATTGGAAAGGATCTGTCAGCATGGTGCAGACTTTCCAAATCAATTTGAGAAAATCATTCCTATAAATGCTTATATAATGTCATTTAGGCAGGGTTCTGTCTACTGAAGTGACATTTTTGCTCACAGAGGTAGGGTGCACACTGCTGCTTCAAAAATGCTGAAGGAAGATTTTCTATTTCAGATTTTTCTCCCATTTTGGTCCCTTATCTATTTCTCCATAGGAAGACATTCACAAAATATGAGAAGGATGTGACTTGGGCAGTTTGAATCATTTATCGTCAAAACAACATGATGAAGACCATCACTACAGGCTAAAATAAAAATAGAAGTAAATAGAAAATCTGATCTGTAACTTTTCTGGTGAAGGACCCATTATCTGCTACCATCACAATATGGAATTAAACTTTCATATCCATGTCCAGGCTCTGGACAAAAGGTGATCAAGCCTTTTCAGTCCGGACCTGCCTGAGGAAATAAGGCTTGCACCATCAGTGTCATCTTTTAAATCACTTCTTAAAACTCATTTTTATCGGTTGGCCTTCCTTTAGTTGGTTTTTAGCTAGATCTTATTCCTTATTTATTTGTATCATATTTTATGAACTTATCTATTATAATTAATTTAATTTATTTTGTATGCTTTCTGTATGCTATTTTTATTGTTCTTTGCTGCTTGTACAGCACTTTGTAAACACTTTGTAAACCTTGTTTACGTGCTTTATAAATAAAGATGTATTATTATTATTATTATTATTATTATTATTATTATTATTATAACCTGGTATTAAAAAAACAAACAAAAAAACATCTTTATGGAATTATTGTTAACTGCTTGTCCTCAGGTGGATTTGCTTGAGTTGAGTTTTTGGGTATACCAGCTTACCACTTTGAGTAATTAATTCAAGTAACCAACATGACTGGCCCGGGGACTTTCTATCAGGCTGTACCAGACTGCGTGAAAAGTAATAATAGGACCTCATTGTTCCTGTAGTACAACTAGGACATAGTTTCTAAAATAGTCTTCAGTTTGATACTCCTATTGATTTTTGTATAATCAATACCAACTTTCAAGATCCTATTTCGTTGTTATTTTCGTGATCAGATGTCATTAAGATGGATTTTTTGTAGTTTCCTTTAAAGTTAAAAGGAATAAGTAGAGGTGTAGTAGCCTAATCTGCCGCCTGATCCTTCGCTGATTTCCTTTTCAAGATCTAGGACATTTTGCTCTGGGTCCCAGTGGAGAGGAGATATGGAGGAGCAGGCGGGTGCGGATGTGTTAATTCACTCTGGCAGCAGCAGCAGCAGTAGTTGTAGGTGTGCAAACCTGTGCCAAACACAGCTGCCAACTGGGGCTCATAAAAACATAATGAGAGCTGTGCTGTGCTCACAGTGATAGACCCACTAACTCTGGCAGCGTGTCCAATCAGCTTATTTCACTGGACCAAAATGGATGCATATGGACACACAATTGCACCAGCAAAATATATTTCTGGGTTGGTTTAATTACAATCTGACAAAATAAACTATATTGCCAAAAGTATTCACTCACCCATCCAAATAATCAAAATCAGATGTTCCAATCACTTCCATGGCCACAGATGTATAAAATGAAGCACCTAGGCATGCAGACTGTTTCTACAAACATCTGTGAAAGAATGGGTCGCTCTCAGGAGCTCAGTGAATTTCAGCGTGGTGCTGTGATAGGATGCTACCTGTGCAACAAGTCCAGAAATTTTCTGTCTCCTAAATATTCCACAGTCAACTGTCAGTGGTATTATACCAACGTGGAAGCGACTGGGAACGACAGCAACTCAGCCACAAAGTGGTAGGTTACGTAAACTGGCGGGGTGGGGTCAGTGGATGCTGAGGCGCATAGTGCGCAGAGGTCGCCAACTTTCTACGGAGTCAATCACTACAGACCTCCAAACTTCATGTGGCCTTCAGATTAACTCAACAGTGCATAGCTTCAAGAAATGGGTTTCCATGGCCGAGTAGCTGCATCCAAGCCATACATCAACAAGTGCAATGCAAAGCGTCAGATGCAGTGGTGTAAAGCACGCTGCCACTGAACTCTAGAGCAGTGGAGATGTGTTATCTGGAGAGACGAATCACGCTTCTCCATCTGGCAATCTGATGGACAAGTCTGGGTTTGGTGGTTGCCAGGAGAACAGTACTTGTCTGACTATATTGTGCAAAGTTTGGTGTGGGGGGGGATTATGGTGTGGGGTTGTTTTTCAGGACCTGTGCTTGGCCCCTTAGTTCCAGTGAAAGAAACTCTGAATGCTTCAGCATACCAAGAGATTTTGAACAATTCCAGGCTCCCAACTTTGTGGGAACAGTTTGGAGATGCCTCCTTGCTCTTTCAACATGACTGTGCACCAGTGCATAAAACAAGTCCATAAAGACATGGATGAGTGAGTTTGGTGTGGATGAACTTGACTGGCCTGTACAGAGTCCTGACCTCAACTTAATAGAACACCTTTGAGATGAATTAGAGCGGAGACTGAGAGCCAGGCCTTCTCGTCCAACATCAGTGTGTGGTCTCACAAATGCTCTTCTGGAAGAGTGGTTAAAAATTCCCATAAACACACTCCTAAACCTTGTGGACAACATTCCAGAAGAGTTGAAGCTGTTATAGCTGCAAAGGGTGGACCGACGTCATATTAAACCCTATGGATTAAGAATGGGATGTCACTTAAGTTCATATGCAAGTCAAGGCAGGTGAGCGAATACTTTTGCCAATATAGCGTATGTGCAAACATTTGTTTAAAAGTGTTATTCTGAGTTTAAAGGTCCTACATTACACAAAATTGGCTCTTGTGAGCATTAAGACATGTTATAATGATGTTACATCAGCAAAAACATTTCTGGAATTATGCATAATTGTGTGTGTGTTAACCATGTGTGAATGAAACAAAACACAACTCCAGATATATTTGTGATGAGGAAACAACATTATAACAGGGATCAGAAAATACAGTAATATGGGCATTTAATGTGGCATATTAGAAGTATTAAAACTCTAAAAGATTAAACTTGAAAAGCATTAATTCTTACTGTGGGCTCGCATTGCAACAGATGTAATTTGTGATGTGTTTTCTCCTGGTGACATAACCACTTTCAGTTTGATCTGCACCCGGGCCTGGGATCCTACACAGAAAAGTTACCTAGAGTACATTTAATTTGCAAATAATGCTTCAGTACGAGCTTCTTTCCACTTCAGTATAATTTTCTTGACAAACTCCATGATGAAAGTGCTGCTTGAAAACCACATGATCTTCACCTCTGTAAATTGATCTTGAGGCCAGATGCATGTTCCCTGTTAGCTATGTACATGTAAGCTTCAGAAATATGCCAACTGCTCAGAAATCTCTTTTCAAGTCCCCCGTGTGCAGCCTTTTGTTAACACTGAGAACCTTGTGTGAGAGCCGGGCCCCCTAGAGGTTTGCGAAGGTATTAATATTTCAGCCCCCATACACAAGATCAAAGTAAAGAGCGCATCCATCTGACAGGGGCTGCTTACTTAAAGCATTAGCAAATAACACTTGAGCTCTTGCTATCTCCCATTAGCCTGGTATACCCACCAAGTATTTTTTAGCCTCTTACTAAAGTGTATGGTAGTGGTACAGCAAACTGAAAGTTAAGTTTGTGTATTAACAACTGAAAACTAGAAAGACTAAGACCTTGGGTTGAAAACTGGCATAATGAACTTGTAAAAAGTTCTGCAAAACATTCTATTACAAATTCAAAAATAAATGGCTTTCAAGTCTAGTCACCACCCACCTCTAAATCTTAAAATACAGTTATGTAAAATGTTACTGAAAATGCCTCTGTGTTATCATTTGGGGAGCACACTGTCTGATCCTTTACAGTGTAATTCCCAGTTCAACTCTCAGCTCAAGCCTGCCTCATTCTTTGGGAGAAAAAATGTGCAAATAAGCCTCCACCTCCTGCTGCTTTGCTTTAATCTGAACTTACTGAGCTCTGACGCTGAACAGTAACTAGAAAATATGATTGGCTTGAATAGTGTGGAGTTCTGTGCAGCAGGACAAGCCCAGGCATCAGCGTTTGACTATAAATAGCACCAGGTATCATTGTCATTTCTGCGCACCTCTGCTGCTCTGTCACCTTCTCTGTCCAACTCTCAGCGGGAGGTGGGAGAAGGAGGACATTAATCATCTTGTACTGTGTTTCCTATTACTGGTCAGAAACAAAGATCTTTTACTAAATCTAAAAAAGACACTACTATTGCATTCTCGTTTGGCCACTGTCTAAGCTATAATGAAGAGATGAGAATTAGGAAGGGCATCTGACTAAAAACATTTCAACAAATATGTAAGCCACTGCAAACAATTTGGAGGTTATAAAATAGGCAATAAAATACCTAAAAAAAAAAAAAAAAAAAAAAAAAAAAAAAAAGGGGAGCAACTACTGAATGAAAAGGTTAAAGTACAGTATTAGTTTAATAAAGATGCACTGCATAACTTTTCTGATGGGTATGTCACCCATGCCGTCTGCTTGTCTCCATGGAGATGTTATTGCTTTGTTATACTTTGGAACATTCCTGGCAATGCAGTAATACCTCAGTAGAGACAAGTTACACAGTACACCTTAAGCTTATCAAAGCAGAAAATATTTTCAATTTTGTTATAACTTAGAACTGTGAAGTTCATTTAATCCTCAGATAGACAGACAGACAATCATTTCATAAATATATTTGGCAATATAACAAAGTTGCTATTTCACCATGTTTTTTTTTTTTCCCATGTAAATTAATTTGGCATGTAGCGTGACTTACTTTAACATCATTAGCACAAAATATTTGGGAGCAACACCTCACTGTGGTCCTTGTTTTTGCTTTATTACTTTCATTTTGTTTTTCAGAACCCAGTGATGCAATTATGAGACGATAGTGCAACTCTACCATTCTAATAGACTCTTTTTGCAGAGATATGATGCAACATTTTCAGCCCAGTGCCACCGCCCTATCTTGTACAACTGGTATTATTAAACCGCACAGACTGCTGCCTGTCAAAATGTCAACCTTCTCGTGAACGGACAAAAACCTCCATTTTAACTTGCATTTTGGACCGACTAATGGGGACTTATGTGGGAGCTGCAATGCATTATTGTCCTTTAAGTGAGTTTATGGTGCTTTTAAACAACACAGCGAACATCTTCACTTAGTCCAATGTGAATCACTAATTTGTATCTAGGGCATTTTAGGTTGAATATTTGCGTGAAAGATTGACTGATCATTAGGTACAGCAATGCAATCATTCGGCAATAAAAGCTAAAAGCAGAATGTGCCGTTCTAGAGATAAATAAATTTAAGCTTGTGGAAGGCACTGGTGGACATACTCATGTGCATTAAGGGGCCGAGTGTGGACAGGCATAACAAACAGCTGTAAATAAATGCTATAAAGGCCGTGGTCAGGGCAAACATTTTATGCACAATGTAGCATGGAGCTTTAACCATAAAAGGGACAGAAACTACACATTATGAACATTCCCTTTGGATAAATGGTATTTAGTTTCAAAACACACCTAGTTTTAGATTTGAGCTACTATTTCAAGCAAAAAAAAAAAAAAGAAAGAAAGAAAAGAAAAGAAAAAAAGAAAAATCAAACAAAAAGCAATGCATTACACCACAAGAGTTAACTTAAACGGGACACAAAATCACATTAAAGGGTCCATATTATACTATTTTCTGATCTATGTTAATTATGTTGCTTCCTCACATCTGGAGTTGTGTTCTGTTTCATTCACATATGTTTAACACAAAAATCCTGCATATTTGTTCTTATCTCAAACAGAAAAAAAAGAAAAAAAACTGTTAATGTTTTCACCTAACGCCTATCCTCACTCACGTCCTGTACTTAGATTAAGACTCTGAGTCACATATGGTTCTAAAATGTCACATAGCCATCTCTCAAAAATACAATCATGCCAGTGAAAAAAGCGTTTTAGATCGATATTGTAGCTTACAGTTAATAATTGAAAAGAATGAAAAGAATGATCTACCAAACATCTTGTGAATGTACTGGCAATAAACATAACCTTGTGTTCCAATTTTCTTCTCAGATTCTGATGGGTAAACAAATACAATCAGTAAACTAGACACGCATCATCTATTTTACCCTGCAGCCATTAATGTAACAGCCTTAACTGGTCAGAGCAAAATGATGAAAATTGGTGTTTTGAATACGAGTCAAAGCAAGTCATTTTCTTGGAGTCAGCCCTCACTCCCTCGTGGGTCTGATATTTCAGCCTTATTACTGTGCATGCTGTAGTGCCACTCAGCTGGATGTGTGCACAGCCTGTATATGCCCCATATGTTTGTCCGTACATTCTGTATGTGACCTTTGTAAGTGATGTCTCAGATCCCCTGTGACCCGGTGTGACCCTGACCTCAGTTTCCCCATGCTGGGGGGGGTGCAGAGTGGGTTCTGTCCATTTACATTTATAGTGACATGGGAGGAGGCGAGATAAAACAGTATTTGTCACAGCTCAGGGGTGTTAACCTGTGCTTTACATGCCTGACCTATTTGCCCTTCCAAACACGAAAACAGCTACAAATACTACATTATTAGACTATATGAGTATATTAGGTTCCATGGCCTTTTGAATTCACCATTGGCTGATGGAAATATGTATGGCCCATTATTAAAAGTATCAGTAAGCTTTTAAACCACTGTGCAGCTGTACTGAAACTGAAATCAAATCTTAAATTATTATGCTGTGGTTTGCATATTGGATATCGTGGTATTAGTTTACCTACTTCTGCTGCTTACATTTTGTTCAGTTCTACTATTACTACTGCTACTACTACTACCACTACTATTATTACAGTTTATTTTTATATGTATTATATTATATTACAGTACAGTAGAAGGCTGGTTCTAGAAATATAATTCTCATTCTTTTTCTCATTTGACTTCCCATAAAGAGAGAAGTCTGTGGCAAATCAGATGCGTCAACTTATGATAAACCTCCTTTTCTAAAATCTTATAAACCAAAACATGATAAACCTATTGTAACAGTTTTCAAAACGTATTTATTTTAAACAAAGGTAATTACCATCATAACTGACAAAATTATTGAAATCCCGGACCACTGCTGAGTGCCAGTAAAGAGCCACTTTTACCATTGTGGCAGCATGTCACCAAACACATTTAGTAATTTAGAGATTATAATAAATTACATAAAAGTGTCCAATTACTTTCAAACAACCACTGCAAATATGCTAATCTCATTAATGCTGATAGGACAGTAACAGTTAACACAAAACAACCTTAATGTATTTATTCATGATGCTGAGTTGCGCATATTCTTGAAGGGTAATGCATTCTGTGTTTAACAATTAGTGCAAGGGCCTCCACACATGAGCAGGCCCAGCTATTAAAATGAAAACACAACGCTAAAGAGAAGACAACACTGTGAAGTCAGATGAAAAGGTCTTTGGCTGCAGAGACAGCTCCAAAAGCATCATCGTGGGAGGAACCCGAGATGCCACGTAGTGTCTTTTATGCCAGCCCAACTGGAGCCAAATTCAGCCAAATAACAAACATTACCTCTGTGCACTGCAGTGTGGATTTACCATTTTTTAACATCCTGACAAAAACAACAACAGAAGTGGGCTAGCATCTGAAGGAGCTGTTTTAGAGTACACCTCGTATGCTTTCTTCCAATCATCTGGCACCCGAGCAGTTGAATCATTGTGCCCAATTAGCAGATAAACTCAGTAATTTGTAATCACAAAATATTTTTGCTAAAAAGTTTTTGAGAAAAGAATGTTTCTCCGTCTTGGGACTTCAAATGTGTTAAAAGTACAGTGTAAAAAGCTTTGAATTGTGGAACGTGATTTGGTGGTGAATGGTCACCAAGGATACCACATCAAAGGATGAAAGAGCAGGCAGTGGAGACAAGGACCTCAGTTCTGTGAAAATTTCAAACTAAATGTTGGCAGCAGTGGATCTTTTCAGTGTTTGTGACAAAGCAGCTTCCCAAACAAAGCTAAAATGTATTTTTAAGAATGTAGTGGCAGACCCCTCCCACCCTCTGAACCCACAGTTTGAGCCTCTGCACTGCGGGAGCCTGCTTTTTTTTTAATCTTTTGTCCCCTGTGTGGTGGACATCCTGAATGCAGCAGTAGTTGAAATGCGTGAGCCACAGATATGAATCATGTTTTATACCCTCTCTGTTTTAGGACTGCTACTGCAATTTATGTTGTCCTTGTGCTGTTTATGCGGTGGTGAGCCAAAGATGTATTTCTACGTTGACAATTTGACACTAAATGACCTCATGAAAAGAATAAGAAAATCGGTTGACTTTTAGCCATCATAGTGCAGTCACTAATATAAGCTAATAATAGTTTGGCTCATGTTTTAATGAGATAGTTGCAAACTTTTGCTATTTGAAATGACATCAAAACTTTTTGCAAATATATAAACAACTACCATCTGCTCCACTGCCTAAAACATCCAAATTAATGTACTCCTGCGCACTAATAAAATACACTGTGCGTAATCATCTGTAATATAGTTCCTGTATTAGTTTTAGAAAGACAATCATTTGTCATCATTTGTTCTCTCAACCAACTGCCGCATCCTGAGGCCATCAAAGTCAAACGTCTATCAAACTAATTGGTACCTATTTCATATTTGACATTGAACCCTTCACACATACATTTAAGAGATTGCAGCAGGCAGACTACTTGGGCAAGGTCATACTGGGTGCACTTCACAGAGCACCATTACTAGGCTGCAGAGCCTAAAGCCACACTGGGTCTTTAAACTCAGCGAGGTGGAGTGTCTCATTGATTAGATATGGAGTAAAATGGCTGGTGTACTCCTGCTTTGCTTCGCTAAATGAATACAGCAGAGACGGTTCATATTGATTTTCTTACAGCTGTCAATTAGTTCACAGGACATATTTCCTCTGTTGCAGGTACAGGTCCCATTAAAATGCTTGTATTGCCAGGTGGAGTTTTGCATGCAGTCTAATGGGCCAGGCTCCTGCACCTGACTTTACCTAGAGCCTTGAAGCCAATGTTGCTCCTGTCTGGGACTCCAAGCCTTGTTAGCCTGTGTGTGTTTTTTCCACAGCTCAAACCCCATTAATGGCTGGACCCAGATGTCAAGATTACTGGGCACTGGGCACTCTGTAATAGGCACTAAAAAGATCAAATTGGCTTTTCCTTTGCCTTCCAGCACCAAACCTGAATGACACAGAGGACCACACAAAGGGCAGTGCCAGGGCTTCAAGGTTGCCCCCAGCAACAGGCCAGCAACACTCAATTAATCCTCCTAGCATGGAAACAGTGCTTCTAATGGGCAACCTCTATTTTTATTTTTATTTTTATTTTTATTTTTATTTTTATTTTTATTTTTATTTTTATTTTTATTTTTATTTTTATTTTTATTAAATACCATTGTTTACACTGGGCGGGACCTTTTTCCATTAGCCTCCTTAGTATCCTGCATAATCCCATGTGCACATGTGTGTCCCTTCACTCTATACATAATGTACATCTGAAGCACTTTGCCGAATCACGACCCAAAGTGTAATTTGTCATGCATATTGATATGCTGGGGCAAATTGCGGAGCAGGGAGCACAGTTCCTTTGGAGTCTCTATGGTCAATAATTGATTATATCTTTTATAATGGTTTATGTGGACAGCCGTGGCACGAAAGAGCACTACAGTAGCTCTGACTCATCTGCTGGAGACTACTGGTGGATACATAAACATCTGAAAGCCCATTTTCAATATTCACTCATTTCACAAACAGCCCCCAAATAATGGAGCTGTTGACGTCCTTTCTGACTACAAAGAGCTTTTTCTATGGCACAATAAAGTCATGTTCTCTCAAGTGATTCAGCTTTTGTGCTCCTTTGTCGCTGGCTTTGTTCATGCTGTGATGTAAACATTTGTCAATTCCTTTGTTTTGGGAGAATGCCCCTGCTCTATAAAAAGAGCAGTTATAAAGTCATAGAAGTGAGTGACAGATTGTAAAAAGACATTGCTCTGCTCTCCAGTGAAGCACAAATGAGTGGGTGTTTTCACTGTTCCACTGACAGAGGCCTATGAGACAGTTGTCAGTTCAGTATCAAGTGAACTGCAGCTGTTTACTATAAGGTGAAAAAAACATAAACTTGTTTGTGTTTATTGCATGTCTAAATGATTTTGAAGATAAAAGAAGACAAAAACAGTGTTGTTATGATACTAACATTTCAAACTTGCTTTCAAAACTAAGGTAAAAGCTTGACATACTGATTCTGATAATAATGATGATGATGATTTTTGGTTCAGAGGCATAGTGGGGACCCAAAGGTTGTTCACAAAACTGCTTTAACATTTAAATCATCAATTGGAGGGCGCGGCATTGCAGAAGGAGCCTGAGCTTGTGCAGGAGGTTGAGTGTTACCGACTAGATATATTCGGTCTCAATTCCACTCACAGCTTGGGCTCTGGAACCCAACTCCTTGAGAAGGGCTGGACCCTCCATTTCTCTGGCGTTGCCCGTGGAGATTGGTGGCGGGCTGGTGTGGGCCTGCTCATTGCCCCACAGCTCAGCCGCCATGTGTTCACCCTGGTGAACAAGAGGGTCGCGTCTCTGCACCTTCGGGTCGGGGACAGGTCTCTCACTGTTATGTCAGTCTACGGGCCGAACAGCAGTGCAGAGTGCGTGGCATTCTTGGAGTCCCTGGGAGGGGTAATAGACAGTGCACCGACCGGGGACTCCGTTGTTCTCCTAGGGGACTTCAACACCCAAGTGGGCAATGACAGTGACACCTGGAGAGGGGTGATTGGGAGGAATGGCCTCCTTGAGCTGAACCTGAGCGGTGTTCTGTTATTGGACTTCTATGCTAGTCACAGATTGTGTATAACAAACACCATGTTCAAGCACAAGGGTGTCCATCAGTGCACGTGGCACCAGGACACCCTAGGCCAGAGGTCGATGATCGACTTTGTCTTCGTGTCATCTGACCTTTGGCCACGTGTCTTGGACACTTGGGTGAAGAGAGGGGCAGAGCTGTCAACTAATCACCACCTGGTGGTGAGTTGGGTCCAGTGGCAGAGGAGGAAGCTGATAAGACCTGGCGGACCCAAGCGTATAGTGAGGGTCTGTTGGGAATGCCTGTCAGAGCCCTCTGTCAGGGGGATTTTCAACTCACACCTCCAGGAGAGCTTCTCCCAGATTCCGGGGGAGGCTGGGGACATGGAGTTTGAGTGTGCTATGTTCCCAGGACAGGAGGGGAAAGCAGTGCTTCACCAACACTGGGGATGTTGTCGGACGGTGGAACGAATACTTTGAGGATCTCCTTAATCCCACCATCACGACTTCCGAGGAGGAAGCAGAGACTGGGGACTTGGAGGCGGACTCGTCCAATACCCTGGCTGAAGTCACTGAGGTGGCTGGCAAGCTCCTCGGTGGAAAGTCTCTGGGTGTAGATGAGATCCATCCTGAGTATCTTAAGTCTCTGGATGTTATGGAGCTGTCTTGGCTGACACGTCTCTGCAACATCGCGTGGTGGTCGGGGACAGTACCTCTGGACTGGCAGACTGGGGTGGTGGTCCCTCTGTTTAAGAAGGGGGACCAGAGGGTGTGTTCCAACTACAGGAGAATCACACTCTTCAGCCTTTCCGGTAAGGTCTATTCCAGGGTACTGGAGAGGAGAATCTGACCGATAGTCGAACCTCAGATTCAGGAGGAGCAGTGTGGTTTTCGTCGGAGTCACGGAACACTGGACCAGCTCTACACCCTCCATCGGGTGCTTGAGGGTTCATTGGAGTTTGCCCAATCAGTCTACATGTGCTTTGTGGATCTGGAGAAGGCATTCGACCGTGTTCCTCATGGTGTCCTGTGGGGGGTGCTTCGGGAGTATGGGGTCCGGGGTCCTTTGCGAAGGGCTGTCCGGTCCCTGTCTGACTGGAGCAGGAGCCGTGTTTGCATTGCCGGCAGTAAGTCGGACCTGTTCCCAGTGCATGTTGGACTCACACAAGCCAGGGCTGCCCTTTGTCACCGGTTCTGTTCATTGTATTTATGGACAGAATTTCTAGGCGCAGTCAGGGGCCAGAGGGGGTCTGGTTTGGGGACTACAGGATCTCATCTCTGCTGTTTGCAGATGATGTTGGCCTAATAGGTCCATCGAACTAGGACCTGCAGCATGCAGCCGAGTGTGAAGTGGCTGGGATGAAGATTAGCTCCTCCAAATCTGAGGCCATGGTTCTCGACCAGAAAAAGGTGGCTTGCCCTGCCCTTGCCCTTCAGGTGGGTTGAGAGGTCCTGCCTCAAGTGGAGGAGTTCAAGTATCTTGGGGTCTTGTTCACGAGTGAGGGGAAGATGAAGCGTGAGATTGACAGGTGGATTGGTGCAGCGTTGGCAGCGATGTGGTCGCTGTTATGGGTCCATTGTGGTAAAGAGGGAGTTGAGTCTAGAGGCGAAGCTCTCGATTTACCGTTAATCTACCTTCCTACTCTCAGCTATGGTCATGAGCTTTGGGTAATGACCAAAAGGACAAGATCGCGAATACAAGCATCCAAAATGAGTTTCCTCCGCAGAGTGGCTGGGCGCTCCCTCAGAGATAGGGTGAGAAGCTCAGTCACACGGGAGGAGCTCGGAGTGCTCCTCCACATCAAGAGGAACCAGCTGAGGTGGCTCGGGCATCTGTTCCGGATGCCTCCTGGACGCCTCCCTGGGGAAGTGTTCCGGGCATGTCGCGCTGGAAGGAGGCCCCGTGGAAGACCTAGGACACGCTGGAGGGACTATGTCTCTTGGATGGCCTGGGAACGCCTCGGGGTCCCCCCAAAGGAGCTGGAGGAAGTTTTGATATTTTAAGGTTCCCCCTAAAGTTATTCAGAAAAAGAAAACATATGTCCTGTTTATGTATTTTTTCCTGCCTGGCATGTCCAAAACTGTGCACTGGAGAAATGTGTATTCTGAATCCCAGGCAATATGTTTTCAGTATCGATACTTGTTCTGATGAGTATCTTGGTACAATGTTAGTTTTAGTATAAATTAGTATCTAGTATTGATGACAGCCCTACTCCTTAGAATCTTCATTTGTCAGTATTCATGCTGGGCCTTGATGTTATGTTTTTCACATTTTCTGGGAGCTGATGTCTTCATTAAACCCCATGAAATGGTGTTCTGGATGCCTACTTTGCTCATGGCCAACATTTCCGACTGCATTACCCAAAATCTGACATCTGATGTTGTTTTACACATTAATCTTTCATACACAATATTTTATTCAGTCTCTGTTGGGGGAAAAACAGGCCTTGTTTGTTGTATATTTTTCATGAACAAATCAATAGCATTAAGGGCACAGCTTGGTTTGTACTAATAATACCTGAGAGGAGGAGGACATTGGTTCCTGCAGGAGGTTATATCTGTTTTAATTAACCTGCAATATGACTGATAAATGGACCATGGCCCAGTCCCTCCCTTAGATAAAAGACAGGGATTACTCACGCTCTCAGCTCTTCTCAATGTGGTTAGCAGTTCCATTTTTCAGACCTTTTTAGTTTGTTTTTCTCTCATAACTCCATCATAAAAGAGAAGCTTGAAGAGATTGGGGCTCTGCAGGAAGACAATTACAGACATCTCTCTCACCCTGTGCAGCACAGTCATGGCAGCAGGGGCACTGTTTTATGCTGAATAGAAACCTTGCAGTCAGCTCTCCTCTGTCCCCCACTCAGGTCACCCATGCTCTCTTTTTACCTCATCTTCACCCACCTCTTTTATAGAACTGAATATGTTACATAGAGAGGTGGGAATGTGTTTCTAATGTGTTATCAACCAACCAAATCAACCTTTTTCTGTTTTACATGGGGTATTTTTGCATTTGCATTTCATTGCACTTTTTGGACTGCAATTATTTGTTTAGAGCATAAACTGTATAAAGAAGTGGTCTAAGGGAGTGTGAAATCACCCATAGTGTTTGGGTTCGGTCAAATGAAGCTTATGGGGCTGGCGATTAGAGGAGCGAATTTGGAGCCAGGTCCCTATTAGGAAGAGGAATTTATTTATGTACAAAATAACAAACTAAAAACCCCAGGATCATGTAGAGCAGGTTAATACGGACATTTTAAGACCAAAATGATGAGGCTCACTAATGCCCCCATGAACACTTCCTATTTGGAATGCAGCAGCTAGTTATGTCCATTTATATACACAGTTAATGGTTTAGAGTAACACTGTTTTTTTTTTTTTATATATATATATAACTAATAATTGCTAATATCCTTCTTTTTTTTCTCCAACAACCTACCATAGCTTTCAAATGCATGTGAATTTTGATAGGCTAATGTTAATGTTAAATCTTAAATAAATAATTAACCAGACAAATTACACAATTTAATTTTGTTCTCCTGAAAATGATCTGCTCAGCACAATTTAATGCTCATTAACACAAAATTAAAATTCATTGACTCACTTGAAGTATTTTCAAGGATTTCACGCACCCACGGGAGCCTGTAGTCCTGTGGCACTGCCAGGTTAGATAAGTAGATGTGACTAAAATGCCCAGGGACTAGAGTATGTAAATGGTGCATAATAAGGCCTGTGAAGTACTCTTACCTAATACACTTCTGTTTTTGAGCACCTCAGCTATATCCGGGAGCCATAAACATCTCCTTTTATCTCATTTTGTTTTGTTTTTTTCTTCATGTGAGATTGTGATGTAAAATAATTTTGCCCTAATTACAGCAGAACATTGTTACTGTTTTACTCCAGCATGTCCAATTTGAGAATGTTTTGACACAAACTGGATCTAACAACTTTAAAAATCCAACATAACCAACAGCTTGGATTTCTAACTGTGAAGTAAATAATGTGTAAACATCTTGAGACTGCTCTCCTGCTGTAGTGTTATATAGTGTTCATGTGGGTTTGTTGGGCCTATAAGTGTGAAACCAAAACACTGGTTAGAGAACAGAGTGGGCAGAAAATACTCCTGTGTGTGTGAAGAGAATGAGAAGAACATCAAAACAAGATTTAACTCTTGAGACATTTGGACCTCCACCAGGATTTGTCTCATTCATATATTGGGAAAAACATGGTTCCCATACAACCAGCAATTTTAGGTTTTTATAGAGCTATTTCTTGTACTATAAAAATGCTTAGGCTAAATGCACTAAAACTTGTTGCCTTATCTCTCCTACCTCTGACTGTATCTTGCTAGCATGGTTTTCAGAATGATGAGAGATTAAAACATACATCTTTTGATAAAAGTCCTCTGATCCCAAGGGAAAGTCAAGTTGTGCTGTAACAACATTTACACTGCGCTTCTCGGTCGTTGTATCTCAAAGGTCTCAGTGCAGTTTAACAGGAGGAATGGTCAGGTAGGGTCATTGGATCTTGTGTCAGAGCAGTTTGAGGAGAAGAGCCAAAAGTGTCCCTCCTCTGTCTCCTGCAGTCCGGGCATCACAGCAGTGTCCTGGGGAGCAAGATGAAAACAACAGGAAAGGTCTTGTTCTTACTCCGTTCTGGTGTTTCGGTTGGTGATGAAATGGGGCCATTTCCTCAAAGTATTGCCTCTGGAAGGTCTTGGAGTATTTCCTCTGGAAGGTCTTCTGCCAAATTTGCTGCCACATATGGTGTAAAAAGCCTGTAGCATCTCAAATGTCTATAGCTCGCTCATCAGTTAGCGCCTTAGCTAGCCTCTTGAACAGTCTCCGTGTATACAGGAAAAACAAACACTTTGTCCACAAATCAAAATAATGCCCTATAGTATTTTGGCCTTATCTTACAGTAATACTAAACATCTTTATTAAGCCACTGACCAAAACAGATATGAAAAACACTTGGCCCAATACTAGTCTTTCTTGAAAATGATGTCAGAATGGATCAGTTTTAGCTTCCTCTTCCTCACACTCTGATAACCACAGTCATCAGAAATTGCCCTTTGGTCCAAGTACCCAATGTGATCGGATGCCCAAACAGCTGTGTATTCTGCCACCAAACCGCTTTTGCCAGCTCCTGCCCTCGGGACGTAGTGTAGCCGTACAGTAAACCAAAAGGACAGGAGCCAAAGCAACACAGAACCCCTCCAAAGACCACCACCTCTGTACAAATGTGTTGAGTCAGAGCACTGCAGGCTAGGCACAACTGGTCCTATACATTACTACTGCCAGATCAATAAACAGTGAAGTTGAAATATGAGGGGTAAGGATGCCAAGACAATTCAGATTATAAAGAAATACTGCAATGTTGTGTGGGTCTGTTATGTTTAATGCTTTTTCTGTCACTAGAGATGGGAGATCTGTCAAAAAAAAATGGATAACATTGTTTGTTTTTATACACTAGAATATCAAGTTTACTGTAATTAAACAATTATAAATGCAAATGCAGTAAAGTACCTTTGTGGTCAATTTTATGGTCCCTTCATATTTTGTGCAATGCATGAACCTCAAACAAGACTGACATTTTAGTCCATTCCTGATGCATTGGAAAATATTGTCTAAATTTAGTTATCAAGATAATGCAAAAAAAAAAAAAAAGAAACATTTTTGTTAAAATATCGGCCACTAATGTCTTTCACTATGTTTTAAGAAGTCCACAGGAGAACTGGGTCACATACAACATACAGAATAGTCAGTATAAAGTCCCACATGAAATAATAACACAGGTTCATTTGCGCGTTACAGAGCAGATTTATGCTTCATCTTGCCGCAGGCAAAAAATTCTCTTTGCTTCATTCTCCCAACCCTCACACTCATACGCGTAATCACCTCAGATAAAAGAAGTAGGCAACACTATACAAGATCCTCAGCTTTACGGATTTAGATTTCGCCAACTCATGTACATTATAAGTTATAAGAGAAAGGATTTCAATTTTAAAGGGCCCATATTACTCTATTTTCTGATCTATGTTATTTCCTCATCACAAACATACCTGAAGTTGTGTTAGTTTCATTCACACATGTTTCATTCACACATGTTTAACACACAAACCCTGAATATTTAGGCTGAGTAATTCTGTCAAACAGAAAATACTCTGTTCCACCTTGTGCTACAGGAACTGCTTCACTGTGTATTTAAACTCCATGCATCTTCACTAGAATTGGATGACTTAAGACCTGGAATTGCCAGTCTCTACTGAACTAGAGGGAAAAGATAGCTGTTAACTTGAAAACTGCCATTACATGACATCACAAGGTGGAACAGAGCATTTGGAGCCTTGGAGATGTAGACAGAGTAATAATAAAAGGTTACTGTAACATGTGTGAATGAAACAAAACACAACTCCAAGTATGTTTTTGATGTAGTAACAACATTATAACATGGCTTAAAGAGTCAATTTTGCATAATATAGGACATTTAATGGCAATACAAGGGACAACAAAAGATTGCAAAAGTGATGAAAAATATATACTGTATAGGATCAAGATTTTACTTCATTATATTTGGCAGTAATGGAACTAAAACTGTATCTGACATAATAAAATATACCCTTTACTCCCTACTATGTTTCTTTAATTTCTAAAAGGTCCATTATGGAACTTGGTGTTCCATTGTTCCCATGGAGAGGTAATTGGTTTACCTTTAATGTTTCACAGCATGAGATTTAACTTGTCTATTTCCATGGAGACACGCAAGGCCAAGTATTTTTCTAGCCTAAAATGAAAATGCCTTAAGTTGAATAAATGTGAATAAATGCATGCAAGATCTTTATTGCTACTGTATAAAATTCCAGGCAAAGCAATAACCATGGAGATAAGCAGGTGGCGCATCCAACCAGAAAAGTTATTTGGTGCACCCTTAGTAGCATTTTCCATTTATTTTTTGCCATATGATTAAACTTTTTTGCAACAGTTAGTCAAAACTTGTTTAACTTCAATAGCAAATCTGTTACTCTCTTAGCATGACACATCACAGAGCTGCCGTGATTTAAAATAATTTGTTGCTATGTATAGAAGAGGGCTATGTCAGCTTGTGAGGGTCAGTAAAAGTTTAAAAAGCAGAATGTTGTGAAGGCGTGCCAGAGACGAGCAGTGGCAGGCCTCAGACTGAGCTGCCATCTGTCCTTATCACACACATAAACCCATCCACTGATACTGCTGCTGCTGCTGCTGCTACGGCTGCTGGGGCTGACAGTGTATTGTTTTCATGCTACAATAACAGGCTGACAGGAAACTAGTCTTTCTTTGACCTCGGCCCTCCTGAAGAGAGCACTGTAGACAGATGGGGTTTTAATGCTGTAATGCAGCTGTATAATTCATTCATTTCTTGCATTTACTGTTTTGCTTCAAAAGGATGAGTTATATTATGAGTCAGCAGTTGTGTTTTATCAGGGTGTTGACAGTAGCTATTTAAGGGGCCGTTGTAAGCTGTTATGGTTTTATGCTATATGCAAATCCTGTTTAATTCACCCTCTGTTCAAATATCACAGCCTCACTTCTAGCAGTGTTGAACTTTTCACTTAATCCACAAGTGGAATCATGACATTTAGTGGCTGATAAGCATGTCTATGATCAGTGTTGAGAAGTCAACTCTGAAAATGTATTTACAGAAAGAATACTGAATACCTGCAATAAAACTGGCTTTGTAATTTATTGTTACTGTGAGCCAGGCCTGCATCTCCACAAACCTTATCTGATTCTTATATGATCTAGAGGAAGGCCTCCTCCTGCTTGTTTCCATGTAATGTTGTTCCTTTGGGTATAATCTTCCACAGTATGGTACAAAACATATCTATTGCCGTGGAGAATGATTTTTTTTATTTTTTTTATTTTATTTAGAATGTTACAAATCATTACTTTAAAATAATTTAGCATTAAGTTGCATATCATATTATAAGCATGACATAGGATTAAAACAGCTTTACATTGGTTGTTATGCATTTATTTATCATGGATTACCATGGGATTTAAGAGTAGCTGCACCAGAATATAGTTACTCAAAATTACTATCGCTGCTTATCTGAATACATACTTTCATCACTCAATTATACATAAGAATCATTTCAACTAATCCCCACTGAATGTGAAAGATTATAGGCTATATCTTTGTGGAGCTGTGGTTCTCCAGCAGGGTGCCTAACCATTAAAGTAAAAAGATAAGTGCATGTACGTCCTCTTATTTTAACAGTAAGAATACATGTCTGCTACAAGGGAAAAAACACTCAAAATATAGTAAGTGCGGTTTGGGTTGAAATTAAGTTTTATGCAGCATTTCAGTTTCTCATAGTGACTTCTGAACAGTGAATCTGCACCTTTTTTAGTACCTTTCAGATCATGAATAGATTACATTAATATTCTCCCACCCACAGGAGCCTTGACTGATGGTAGCTAATGTGCTCTCATAATTTTACCGTTTCTAAGCAATAAATCAATATTTATGTATAATTCAAAGCACAGTTGAATCTTTTTACTATCTGGGGTGAGATTTTAATTATAGATATTACATTTTTGTGTCCTCATATTGTGCAAAAAATTGACCAGGGGACCAGCTGAGTCATTGCATAGGCCTAGATTGTCAGTAGTATAATTTTACTGAGTTTCTAAGCATGACCAGTTAATAATCTCTATCTGATTCCATCCATGAGATTTTTATGAGTTGGGTGTATTTCTGCGCAGTGTGAGTGTGTGCATGTGTGAGGTTGATTCTGGGTTCATAATTAACTGAGTGTGTCTGATTAATCTGCTCTTGTTGTAGACCGTGCAGCAGAGGTGCATGCTGGGTGATCAGGCAGTGATGTGCAGAGATGACAGGTGTAATCCAGAAAGTGTGCAGGGGGAAAAGGATGAGAGGCGGGTGGAGGGATGTTATGTGTGACAGCATCACCAAGGCAACGCTCCCATTTATTAGTAGCACCCCTCCTCCACAGACATAATACTGATTAAAATTTTGATCATGAGTAATATAGTCATACAAGTCATTTGAGGGAAAGGAATAGCATACTTTAAATAATGCCAAGAATAAGGTCAGTTTGATTTTAAGTGAGTTATGATTTAAGACAAACTGCAGTCTCCATAATAACTTCTTAGTGTATTTGTCCTTCATTATGAAATGAATGTGGAACAATTGCTAGACTAGTGCAACATTCACTGGCTAAATGCTGTTTTAAGTGCTCTATTTGGTTTATATCCTGTGGAGCCTAGTGCCTGTAATAAAATGGCAAATGTTCTTTGACCTAATGGAAATGGGAAAAAAAATATGCCTGTTCCTCTGCTGCCCTCTTCTGCCGTGTAGCCAAAAGAACATCACGGAATATTATGGATTTTGAACGAGAGAAAATTATGTTTCTTTAGCTTGCAGCACAAATAAAACTTCAAATAAATATTTTTTTTTCCTCCTGTTATCATTTGTATCATTATTTTCAGTTTAGAACAAAAGAAAGAATATATGCCTCAAAAATAAGAAATACAGTCATAAAAGGAAACAAAAGAACATAGTAAAGCAAAAATAGACAAAAATGACAGACAAAAATAAATCGGCCCCATCAATCAACAGAATACAAAATGAAAACAAAGAGAGCTAGAAGTCTAAATACATGAGACCAAGAAATAAATCTTAAATCTTAAGTTAGCAGCAGCCAGATTTGAGCGGTTTTAAAACACTTTCCTTCTGCATCTGTTAGCATCTGGCGCCAGAGAGCACTCACCAGTAGATGTCAGTAACGATTCAACAACCTTCATCTAGACCCGAGAAGTAGACGGGGGAAGGCCTGGGACAAATTTAAAACAGAAGTTATTTCGCGCTAATGACGCACGCAACTGTAATGATTAAACTATGCAAAAATCCAGACTCTTCGTGGACCAAGGCAGAGTTAAAATGACGAGGTCCCGAAACGTAAGAACGTAATTATTATGGAGAATTGTAATCTAAACTAGCCTCTGCTCGGGGCGTTTTGCTAAACACATCAAGCTTTGTGTATTTTATGGTTCTTACCTAAACAGTATCGCGCCGTTCGCTGTGAGTATGCAGTGCTCTGGCGTAATCTGCTCATGCATATTATCTGTATGGCTATGCTGATGCGCTGTGAACAAAATGAACGGAAAAGTGATTCCGCATACTCCGCTGGCCGTGGACTTCTGGCAGATCCGAAAATGTCCCGAGACCCGCCTGTTCTTTTTGTCCCACATGCACAGCGACCACACCGTTGGTCTGTCCTCCACCTGGAGCAACCGACCCATCTACTGTTCCCCCGTCACCGCCACGCTGCTCCAGCTCAAACTCAAGGTACACGCTCATATACTGCTGTATTTGGCAGCGGCATAAGGCAGGGTGGTATCACAGTAAACACTGAATAGTTGTCTGATGTCTTATCACTGTGACATGCCATGTCATGCTTCAGTGGTTTTATTTAAAGCATCCTTTCTTCATCCTCTAGTCTTCATCCTGCTGTGGAGCGAGTGACTGGTGAATCGGCATCATAGAGATGTGTCAACTCTTAGATGAAGTAGCTAGCATTACTAGTTCTTGACTAGCTCCTGTGCCTTTTAGGTGAAAGAGCAATGGATCCATCCTCTGGAGCTGGGGGAGCCGTACCTGCTGCCGCTGGATGACATTGGGAAAGAGACTATGACTGTGACACTGATCGACGCAAACCACTGTCCAGGAGCTGTCATGTTTCTGTTTGAAGGATACTTTGGCTCCATACTCTACACTGGTCAGTATCTGTGGAGGCATATTAGACCTGACGTCATTTTATGCACAAGTTTATATAAACTTAATACAGCTGAAAGTAACCACACAGTGTTCATTGCAGGTGATTTTCGTTACACTCCTTCGATGCTACGAGAGCCTGGTCTGAGAACAAACACTACTATTGACGTCCTGTATCTGGACAACACAAACTGTGACCCCAATCGCACCCTCCCCTCCAGGAAGACAGCAACTCAGCAAATCAAAGAGATCATCCGCAGCCACCCAAACCACAATGTGGTTATTGGTAATTTTCTACATATTATAATACTAATTCTATCTGACCTAAAATCTCCTGAGTGTGAATGAATGTGACAGTGAACAACCATTTCTAGGCTGTAACTTTCCATAGGTCTTATCCCCTGGTATATAAATTATTTTTAAATTATAGTTAATTATAGTTAATTATAAATTATATTGTACTTTCTTATTTGATTTGTGAAAGACAGTGAATGAATAACTGTATAAATTGGAAGCATAATAACTATAATTCCTAATGTTAGTATATGCAGGATATGTATTATAAACATTACTCACCTCTGTAATGTTCTAAAGAAAAATATTGGCTTTATTTATTATAATTCACGAGTATCATCATATTTTCAAGGGGGTCCACTTTTGTTCGCCAGATCCAATGAAAAAAAAACACATAAAATGCCTCTGACATGACGGACAATTTAATATAACTGTTGAAAGAAAGTAGATCTGCACTGTACTTCTTTGGAGCACCACATGTGGCACATGTCACACATGGTTTTGAGACCAGGCATGCAGGTGTAAGAGTTTTTGTGTGTGCATGTCTGTGCCTACATTACACTGGACAATTTAATATAACCAACCAGTTGGAGGAGGAGATTATGTTTACAACTAAGGCTTTTAATTATGCTAATACTGCAGAGTTTCTTTCTGACCTTTCTGCAACACAGTTGTCCATCCATCCATTTTCTTCTGCTTTATCCGGGGCCAGGTTGCGGGGGCAGTAGTCTGAGCAAGGAGGCCCAGATTTCCCTCTCCACACACACTTCCTCCAACTCTTCTGGGGGGATCCCAAGGCGTTCCCAGGCCAGCTGAGAGACATAGTCCCTCCAGCGTGTCCTGGGTCTTCCCCGGGGCCTCCTCCCTGTGGGACATGCCCGGAACACCTCCTTAGGGAGGCGTCCAGGAGGCATCCAGAACAGATGCCTGAGCCACTTCAGCTGGCTCCTCTTTACGTGGAGGAGCAGCAGCTCTACTCCAAGCTCCTCCCGTGTGACTGAGCTCTTCACCCTATCTTTAAGGGAGCGCCCAGCCACTCTGCGGAGGAAACTCATTTTGGCCGCTTGTATCTGTGATCTTGTCCTTTCGGGCATTACCCAAAGCTCATTGACCGGTAAATCGTGAGCTTTGCCTTTCGACTCAGCTCCGTATTCACCACAACGGTCTGGTAAAGCAACCACATCACTGGTGACGCTGCACCAATCTGCCTGTCAATCTCATGCTCCATCCTCCCCTCACTCGTGAACAAAACCCCGAGATACTTTAACTCCTCCACTTGAGGCAGGACCTCTCCACCCACCTGGAGAGGGCAAGCCACCTTTTTCCAGTCGAGAACTATGGCCTCGAATTTGGAGAAGCTGATTTTCATCCCAGCTGCTTCGCACTTGAGCACCTGATGGAGAGTGTAGAGCTGCTCCAGTGTTCCATGACCGGGACAAAAACCACACTGCTCCTCCTGAGTCCGAGCTTCGACTATTGGTCAGATTCTCCTCTCGTGCATCCTGGAATAGACCTTACCGGGGTGGCTGAGGAGTGTGATTCCTTTGTTGTTGGAACACATCCTCCGGTTCCCTCCCTTAAACACCGATGCGCACCCCGGTGTGCTAGTCGAGAGGTACTGTCCTTGATAAATAAACAAGTAATGTCTCTTTTAATAGTTTGTTATAATCTTCTTTCCAGGCCTGTATACCCTGGGTAAGGAGTCTCTTCTGGTGGAGCTGGCCCTGGAGTTTAAGAGTTGGGTGGAGGTGAGTGTGGACCGTATGGAAACCCTGAGAGCTTTGAAGCTGCCTGATGTATTCACTACAGAAAGAGGGGCGGGGCGTTTTCGAGTGGTGGACCAATCACAGATCTCTTATACCTCCATGCTGCAGTGCAACAATGAACAACCTACTCTGGCCATTTTACCCACCAGCCGCCCTCTGGTATCCTTCCACCCAAATGTCCATATAGTGCCGTACTCTGACCACTCCTCCTACCAAGAGCTGGAGGACTTTGTGTCTGCAATTAAACCCAAGTCTATAGTGCCAATCCTGGGTCGCTGTGTCCCCGGTGGTCTGTCTGCCTTGCTACCACAACAAAAGCGCCATGAGTTCTTACTCCCAGAATCCGTTCGATTATACATGTCAAGGCACAGTGACAACCAGCTGAGCGCATCTGGATATAACAATTTTCGCTGCAAGCCCCTCTTTCTGTCACCAAAAGGGGTGATCTTTGAGTCCCCAGAGAAGGAGCCCATTTTGATAGGTAACGGAGAGTGGCAATCGGAAAGTGCCCAGCTCTCTGAGGAAGACATGGACACAGATACTATTGATAAAGACTATGATTCTCTTGTAATTGACATTTCCAAGCAATCCTGTTGTAACAAAACCACAAGGGGAGATGTGAATTTGTGGAACTTAAACATAGTTCAAACTGTATCAGAGGAGGTGACAATGGCCGAATCTATGCCGTTTAGCCAGTTGAGCCAGGAAAACTTCGGTCCAATGAAGCTTCTGACCAACCCCAAGGTCGGCCTAAAGCTTAGCAGCAAAACCAGAAGAGCATGTGAAACCATCGAAAACATGATCAATGAGGAAATGGACAGGGATCAGCAGTATGGCGATGGGATTGATAACAGCAGCCAACCCCTAGACAGAGAGCGCATGAGTCAGCAAAATGACAATAACATCATGTCTGGGGACACATGTCCAAGTCAGCACATTGGATCTGGCTTTGAATGTGTCAACAGTGAGAAATCAATGCAAAAATGCTATGATAATGCCTTTAGTATTCTGAGTAATCAAGAAGTATTTAAACAACGATATTTGGAGAAACTGGAAGATGCTCTCCTAAAGAATCTCCCATTCTCAGAAGAGGATCTGACCTGTCAGCCTCTTTTTGATCAGCATCTTCCCCAGATCGTTACACACAGTCGCACAGTGAATTCTACCTGTGATTCCACTTAAATGTTATTTTCATGTTACAATACCAGTAGATTTTGCTGCGAGTTGTACCTTTTGGACTGTCTGTGTGGTCTTTTCAATGTTGATTCTGCCTTTTATTCCCTTGTCAAGTGCTATTAGGTTATTAAGAAGAGTGAACTTGGCCTTTTTCTTTTTTTTCTTTTTTTCCTAAATTATATTAGCCTTTCAAAGGTGTCTGTTTCCTAAAGCACTTTTTACATAAAAATCTAGTTGAAAACATTAATAAGAAAGATATCTACAGTTGTCACCTTTTAAAAAAAGTGAACAAAATTGGCCTACTTGCTATGGAGACATGCAGTTAGGATGTCTACCAGAAACCTTACGAGGTGCTGCTTTAAATGCAAGTTGTGTGCCTGTTTCATGGATAGTATAACAGGTTTTAAATCTAATTTGTTTTGTTGCAGTCTAACCAGCCAGTTATTACATTGGATGCCATTGTTTGTAAAATACATTATTTTTTAAAAAATAATAAATGCCAAATATTGTGTCCTATCTAAAAATGGCCTTTTCCCCATTTGTGAACTATTGTTGCTGTTTCTCGATAAATGTTTAAGAATAAAGTATTGTTCAAGAACTATGCTTTCTTCAGGTATTTAGTATTAAACTATAGCATACATCATGATTTTACATTGTAAACCATATTATCTAGATTACCAGTATTTATCTAAAAGGCTAAAAGAAACCTCAAAAATTCAACTATGATTAAGCTGATGACAGGGAACACCTGTTATAACAGGTCTAAAAGCTCATAAAACTTACATAAAATGTGCCCTTTAAAGAATTTAGCATTACCTCAGTTTTTAAACATGAATCTAGACAATAACATTGCAATACATCTTTATTATTGTTAAATCAAATGAGCCCTAGAAGAATGAAATTAAGTCAGTAACCACTGCAAATGAAACGATTTGCTGTAATGCATTGGTTTAACCTTAAGGTGGCAGCAGTTTGTTTTGAATCTAACAGATCTGTTGGGAGTTGGCGAGCCATATAGATTTTAAGTGTATCTTAAGGAAATGCATATATTTTGTAATTGCAAGCTGACTTGTAATGGCACTGACTCTTTTTAACCTTAATGTATATTTAACATAGTATTGACATAGTATTTGAGTAGCAGAAAGGTCTTTGTGTAGTGATGAGTTTGTAGCTGAAATAAAATCTCTTCTTTCTGTGATATTTGTGTGGAGGTTGCACTCAAGTCTGACCGCTGCCCTACATGACCATGTAGCAGCCGATCAACCTGTCACTCACTTGGACTGAGAGGAAGTTGCCCCGGGCAGAAGGCAACACCAGTTTAATTCACAACACAAATAAAGGAAATGCTTTCTAGTGCAAACCCAGTTTTATTTTTAAAAGGTCTTGGCTGTCAGCAAACTGTTATGAAGACATTGCAATAATGTTTACAATGGAAATGGCAGAAGGTTAAACTAAAGTTACAAAAGGCTACCTTAGGATCAATCTGCAGCTTATTTCTCAATCTTGGTACTCGCACAAATATAAATTATTTCCTTTTTTTCTTTTTTCATTAGGCTGCTTGGGTCATCTCATCTGCAGAAAATTGTCAGTTTCTTGCTATGCAGTGATTTGCGTTAGTGTTGTGATTATAGTAAAATTTTAAACTTGAAATTGATATTAAGGAAAAGGCATGCTACTCAATACTAATTTTGATACCACAATGATAATTTTCTTAAACGGGAAAGGTCTAATTCGTACCTATACATGTGTTTTACTTTTTCAGTATTGCCACTTGTTCTAATGAGTATCTAGATTTGACACTAGTATATTCATATGAATTTCACATAATGTTCCATATCCTGTTAATTTCATTTTATCCATGCACGGGACTGACGTTTGACCCCTTGCTTGAACTAATAAATCAAATGTTACATTCAGTGCTGCGGTGAGAGCATTTACTTGGCCCTGATCCACTTGGCTGCTCTTTAAAATTGTCCAAACAAAGTCCAGCAGGCCTCTTGCTGAGACATCATAGCGTCAGCATCAGTGGGATGTCAAATTGACACGAGGTTCTCACCACCCTCTCCACGGGTGGGAGGAGAAGGGAGAGCTGGCATTAGCAGTCAAACCCAGGCCTATGAGAGAGGAGCAGCATACAGATGACAGAGGAGCACCACAGGGGTCAGACATGGGACCACTGCTCTAACATGTGTCTGTTCAGTCAGAGAGGGGTGTGACCTAGAATATGTCAGAAACATGGAGATCAGATGCAGTTGGGGCAGTGATGGTAAAGTGAAAACTCGGGGTAAAAAAAAAATGGTTGTAATGGCCTTGTTTCTTGTAAGTAAGAATGTCACGATATCAAATTTTACTGTTAAGATTTTTGTGACGTGAGCTGAAGAAGCTTTATTTTTTGGTTCTTTATATATATATTATATATATTATATTGTGATCTCAATGATCACAATTATAGATAATTTGCCATCCCTACTTCAGATTTGTCTTGCAACACTTTGAATAGTATATTTGATTACAAGTAATAGTATTTTCACTATAGCACTTCTAGATTTAATATTTATTGATTCATTTTCTTCCACTATCATTTGGGTACTTGATGTTTATATAGTCACCTGTTTACCTAATATGAACAGTGGGAGGGAGTCAGATACATGACTTGTCAAATACCTACAGAACTGGTATTGGAGAACCTTTCTGAATTATATTAATCATACAAATGTGAACCATATTCAACAACATACTATATAATAAATATGACTACATACTACATACTCTTCTTTACACATCTCTTTCATCTAGACTCAAAAGTGGTTCAGATATTTCTGGGTCAAAACCGCAGCTCAAGTGAGACCCTCTATAAATTACCCTGTGAAAAATAAGTTTTAAAAAATCAATACTTTAGGAGTGAGTGTGGAAATAACGGCTTCACATTAATCTCCTAATCTCTCCTGGCAGCTGGGAAAATAGACTCCTGTATTCTTCAGATATGATGAAATGCAATCAGGACAAGACTACGCCTAGGAATGAATTTGCATTAAGAATCCTGCATATTTTTACCCAAGCTTACATTCCCCCCACAGCCCCCAAAGCTATTTTAAGTCCGAGGCACTTAACAGAAAAACACAGCCGCGCGTTTGTGAGTGAAAAATGATTGGGGCGAATGTGATGCCTTCAGAAGTGAGTCCAGGAAATGAGCGGAAATGTAGTGTGTCTGGTGGCCCGGGAGCGGCGCAGCAGGGCACAGGCTACAGTAATGGATTCCTGACACACACCATTACTCCAGTGGGAATAATAAGGATGTCACCTGTAAGACCCACCCCCCACAGGTGCAAAATGGAGATGAGGAAGAGATTGCTACACGCTTACAGGCCAACGGAGCTTTTATTTTGAGCAAAAAAGAAGAACATTTGGATACATATTTTGATTGTGTGGTGAAAGAACAAAAAGTGAATAAAAAGAAGAAATCCTTCTGCACTGACTCTATCCTGAAGTTGTACTCTTAAAGTTGAAGTACCCAACTTTTTTCTCATAAATTTGTAATCTGTTTTTGTCTCAGATAGTGTATTTTAAAAGCTAAACTGTATGACAGCAAACACACTAGACAAGTTATGCATGTGAATATTAGGGTACACATGTCCTTCTTTGATGTCCAGATCAGATAATCAGATATCCCAGCTTTAACCATCTTCACCCACCTTGCCTGTGTGAATGTGCTTATGTGGCATTTGCTAGTAGTAAAATCTGTAGCCGCAGAATGGCTGCCACTTCACTTAAATTCAGTGTGGTGACAAAATGTCATACATTAACTTAATCAATAGATGAAAGATTTGTGTTTAAAAGTTAATTGTCAGGGTCCATAATTACTTCCGTAAACTAATCAGAATCATTTTGTATTTCCTTGTACACCCCCTTTCCACACCCTTCACAACACTGAATAATCCTATACCTGTGTCACATCAATATCTAAACTCACTAATCTGACTTTCAAAAGCAAACTAAAAACCTTCTGACAGTGGGTGTTTATGTTGTTGTCTCTCCTTGTACAGCAGGGCGTTCGGATGGATCCCAGGGTGTAATTTATAGCTCTGTTACAGCAAATACGTTCTTCAGCTGTGTCTGGGGACTCCACCAAACTGCCTTCAACTGCCACAAATAACACAGTGAGAACATGACAAGCAGCTCCCAAAGTTCTGCTGCTGGCGTCGGGCGCTACATCACACAGCCCTGGATTTGTCAGCGGATTGATGTGTTGGACTGATGTGTTTTTAGAGTTATTGTTAGTAAAGTGTGTCAGTGCAAACTCTGCTACAGAGAACTGCTATAATCAAGTGTGTTTTGTACAGTGACTAAACAGTAATCTCCAATATAGAGTCTATACTGTAGGTGCATTCCTATAGACAGTCAAATATATAATATAATACTTTCATTAGCATAAAAGGCAAGAAACAATAGAAGAATTAGTAATGCTTGATTGGTCAGAAGTTATTACCATACACTTTATATATCACACATACCTTTACATATGGCACAATGTAACAACATGTAACCCAACCCCTTTTCCTAACCTTCCTGTAAAATACATGTTGTCACATAACTGGCTCAATAAAATTAAACATATCCATATTTCTTATTATGCAAGTATTACTTCTTGTTTTTTAACAAATATATTTGACTACAGCCAGTAGAGGTAGGTGACCTTAATCTAAATTTGCATATTTATGTAAATGATGCCATGATGTTCCCACCAGTGTAACAGATGAAGCCGAGCACTAAAGAATAATGCAAACGTTATGTTTATATCATATAAAAAGGTATGTTGAGGTAACACTGAGATTGGTGCACTTGATTTTATATAAATATACTTGGCATAATGTATTCTCAAATGCTTAAATTTGCCATCTATAAATGTATAAATAACTCAATTGCATTAGGCCTGTATAATTGTGAGAACTAGCTTTCTGGAGAAGCAACATTAGTCACAGTGTAGCCGCTGTAGTATTTCAGTACCACGGACAGCGCTCCATATGTTTACATCATGTTTTTTCTCTGTGACAGCCCACCTTTTTCCCTTATTTATTTTTTTCAGTCAATGTAGAGAACTGTGCATAGGACTGGTTCTCCAGAGTGTTGCCTCCTAGACACTCATCCCCGATGCAGAGGCAGTCCTGGCCCCAGTCAACCGTCACCACCCACTGCTGAAGGAGCCAGGTTTAACCAAATACATCACCTTGACGGAGCATTTGAATTTCAGCTCAAACTGATGAGAAACAAACTGTACTTTTTACCACTGGCCGCTTAGAAAACCTGCCTCTTTCTTCAGACATCCCTACTTTAATGTGGGAAAGTGCTGAGTCTGTCGGTTGTTAGAGCTTCAAAGACAATGCCTGCTGCCAGAATACAGCAGAAGAGCAGAGGATGATATTAGGCCAAGACAGCCCCATCACTTGTGTCAGTAGACAATAACACAGGCCCAGAGTCGGGAGAATGGTTCTTCCTAAAGTGCTGGAGAGAAAGAGCCGCACTGTGTCACACCCACACAATAAGCCCTTATCATGGAGCTCGCAGTCCCCAGCTCGGCAGCCTCCAGCCTCTGCCAGTGGTGCAGTGAGCGGAGGAAATAAGATGTTTATTTATTGATGGGCAAAATGGTGGGCCGAAACAGCTTGCATTTACCAAGTTGCATTTATCAAACTAAGCTTCAGGATTTGTAACAATACACATACTTTCTATTTAGTACTTTGCACAAGCCAGGTTTTATCTCTGTGAGTGGATTTACTCCAGCTGCTCAGACATTCATCTAAAGTAAACACATGGGTTACACTAGATAAACTGGAGAATACACATTTCCTTTGTGAATACCTATTTCAAAGTCTGTCTATGTAATTTCCAAGTAGTTCCCTACCCAAGTCATTCTTGTTGGTTTATTTCTAAATAATTTTTTTTTTTTTCTGTTTTCACCATTTGTGTTTCTGCTGCCCAGAGTTTTATAAGCTTGTGTTATTACATTATATTTAACATATAATAAACATTTGGCCATTTTATAGTTTTAATCACAGCCTGGTTTTACATAATAAATAATTTTCAATTCGTTCTTGCTCTTTAGACTTTTAATACATTTTTATTGCATGTTTTAAAGTCATGTCTGTTATTTCTTACAAACTGTGTTCAAGGTATTTTAACTAACTGCCTTTTTTAGCATTTGACATGATCAATTAAACAGCACCTTGGGTCACAAATATTTGGATTTATGCTTCACCCACGTAGTGTACTTGAGACACTGAAATGTCACTGGTTGCAGCAGGCATCAGGCATTAAAAAAACTGGCAAAATATTGTGTGAAAGATGCATTTTGGTATATATTTTCATTTGTGCTGTCATTTCACCTTTAGTAATTGCTTAGTCCTACTCAAATGTCTGAATTCCCCCATCAAAAAAATACAAATTTCACATGGTAATTCTTTGCAATGAGTTTGCACATTCACATTTCCAAGTGATTTTCCTTAAAAGCAGATTTTAGCTGCTCTGTAACAAAGAAACATTTTTGCAAACATTTAGTAAAGAGGACGGGTGTTTCAGAGTGAAGGTAATCACAGTAATTCTTTTAAGTAAGACAGCTGCGACTCTCAAACTGCAATTTTCTCTCATTTAAACATGTATACTCCAAAGACACTGCATATGCACATTTGTTACTTGCTGAGGGCTGTTATTAAATATAGTCAGACTACGCTTTTGGTGAATGACAGTAGTTCACTCACATCAAAAGCTTCTCATCAGCAGCAGCAGATCTGCAGTAGATTTGCAGCAGATTCCTTTCTTTGGACCTAAAGCCATTCATCACATCTTAATGTCTCATGAGGCTGCTCTGGCCCATATCCAGCGAAGAAACCTGATCTGTTCAAACCACACACTTAACTGGCCCATATAGAACTGTGTCTGTCTAAGTGTTACAGCATTAGAGAGTCTTTGAACAAATCTATAGTCTTGAAGGGTATTTAATGGTATTTTTAGCCATATGTAAGTTAACCTGCTTTTATCTATCCTTCCGATAAATAGTCTACCTCAATTCAACCCCTTGGCTTCAACTACAATAACAATCTTCTCTTTGGTTCTCTACCTCAGCATCCTTCGACCCATAATACATAATAATCCTTTGTATCTGTATCTTGACTCAACTGACTTTATTTCCAAACATCATCAATTCCTTTGATGTATCCGTTCCAAATTTCATCCATTCTGGTGTCAAACAGACATTACACCACATCTTGAGTTCTAGACTTAAGGTAAAGGTACACTTTATTGTCCCTGTATGGAAATTTGTCCTCTGCATTTGACCCACCCTTCAATGCAGCTGAGGCAACCTGCAAGAGAGGTGGGGACCCATCTCCGGATCAAGTTAGCACTGACCAAGCTTAGGCTTGAGAATTTTCTTGACAATTTTTACTTATGGTCTTCACCTTTGGCTCAGATCTTAGCACTCAAGTTGATAATGTTTTTAACTTTTCATAGATTCTTGTTAGTCAAGTATATTACATTTTACAATATTAAGTTAATGATTATGTCAAATACATTTGCTTTACAGAATCATCAGAATGCTCTGAGTAATTCAAGAAGTGCACTCCTTGTTCAAAACCCAGTGTATAATGAAAAATGTATTGATGGCTTTGGGCACTTGACAAATTCATTAGATAAACCAGTTGTATTATATTGTGTTGTCTAGTATGAATATGGATAGTGTATCATGTACGCTGCTTGAAAAATGACAGCGACTAAAAATTTCAAGTTTTACTTCAATTATTTTTGAATGATGACAATATTAAGAAGATGTTTGCACTCTTATGAAATGTACTTATACTGTATAGACTCCTTACAAACAACTCAACTGCGTATGTCTACATTGTCCTTCCTATTAATCCCTCTTTTGGTGGTCCACTAATCCCCTCACTCACTCACTTTCCTCTCTTTCTTTCTCTCTCCACCTGTCAGCAGCTCTCCTGCACTCTCCCCTCTCCTCTTTAATGTCTCCACTTGTTTGCTCTTTTTGCCCTTCTTCATCTGCCCCCTCCTGAGCGCTGACTGCCCTCCCTCCACTCCACAGATTAGGTCTGGAGCAGTAAACAGGAGCAGGGGGCAGATAGGCTGAGGTGGAGGAAGTGTGTGTCCAGTCTCTGAAGGAAATAGAGAGAGTGGCGGAGTTGAACATGACGGCTTTGTGCGGTCTTAGGTCCCACATAAATGACACGCATCAACACAGAGGGTCCCATCAGTCTGTGTAATGGCTCAGGACTTTCTCATCACCGCAGCCAGTGGAGGGCCAACGTCAGGTATCAGGTTTAGACTCAGAGGATGACTTGGTTCATACTGAGAATATAATAGGATGGTTTGAGATGTAAAATTCACTACATGTATTTAATTATTTTATATTTTTGGAATTCTGGAGCATTAACACAATTAGAAACTAAGAAATTAAGAAACTATTTATTCTTATATAATATTAGAACCTTCTATCTATTTGATATATTGAAAAAATGTATTTCATGTTGTGTTCTAATGTATTCACTGACTCACTCCAAACAATTATGTGAATAAATATGGTGGTGAAATGAAATATATATTGGGTAGAGCCTCAATATTTTTACCTATTTTTAACTATCCATCCGTTTTCTTCTGATTTATTCATGATAATTTAGTAAAGTTTAGATGGAAGGAAAACAGAGAGGACTTGAAAACTCCATGTCTGAATATGTGCTGGACCTGCCTAGACACAAAGCTATATAAAAGAGAAACAAGTGTGAAAATCCTAGTGCTTGAATACTGAACACTGATTAAAATCCTTGCAATTAAACACATTCTTGTGGTTCTGAAATATGACTGTTGGAATTTTTGCATTTATGTAAAATCCAGTTTAAAAAAAAAAAAAAAAAAAAGCTTGCATGGAACATCAGTGTTTTTCCATGATTGAAAAATGAGATCTGAAAATTGGAGATGTAACTGCTGAGGAGACAAGAAGACTCTGTAATTTCATGTTAAAAAAAAACAAAACAAAAAAAACAAAAAAAACAAAAACAAAACTTGTGAATTAAGTGAATGTGAAAAATACAAAGCCTGACATTACAGCAATAATGGTTTACAGGTTCAGGCTCTATCCCATTTTTTTCACTATGAAAAACAATCAGTTGGGCTACCATCTTTTCTACTCCCATAACGATTACATTTTAAAGCAGTGATAATGACAAATCTGCCTTATTACTGGGTTTATCAGTAGTGTTGCCAGACCATTTGTTTGGTGCTCTGCTCTCCCCACACCAACAGAATCAAATAAAATAACTAAAATATCCCTGACATTTTCAATTCCACTATTGTTTTGTCCATAATGGAAATGCATTTTTGTGCGGACCAGCCTGTTCCAATATGCAGCAACAGTAAATAAGGCCCTCTCTGATTGTAATGATATTCAGAGCACTGGGCTCCCTCCTGCAGTTAGCACTCTGTCTCCACTCTGCTGTTTTCTCTGGCCACTTTAGAAAGTTTGATCATTTCAATTTTTACTTCAAAAAATGATAAAGTAATATAATGGTAAAATATAAACAAAAATGTATGCAGGTAAACAGGTGCATTTCTTGTGTCTGTTTTATTATTGTGGCACAGTAATGAATGCAGTTCATCACTATTGGGTTCTATATGGACCTTAGCGGGTGACAAATGTCCGACAGTTATTTCATATAGGGCCAAATGGAAACCACCCACTGATCCACTCGGGCTGAGCTCAGAAACTCACTCATTCTCCTAATATCATTCTTTATGGCCTCAAATGATGATTTATTGGCAATAGAGGAGCGGGCGGTGACTCGCGGTGCTGAGTGGATTTGAGCTGTTGAGTGAATCTGTGACTGCCCCAAGGTGAATGCAGCTCATTTGTTACATCAGACACAGGACTGCACTGCACTATCAGAGAGGAGAGACCCCCATGATTCTCAAATCTGAACAAAAATCATTTCTTTGGAAGACACTGAAATAATAGGAGGTCTAACTGGCTGTGGTTTTAATTGGCCAGTTCAAAATGCAGGGCTCTGAGTGTGGAAAGAGGCCGGCTGTGCTCAGTTAGAGAGTCAATACCGTGAAACAGTGATCTGTGATTAGAGGAAGACTCCACTCTACTGGACATGTTCAAACCACACCTGTTAAGCACATCAAGTAAACTTGTCAGCTCTGAATTCATGATTACTTGTGTTTAAACATATACTATGTACCTGCTTGTTATTGTTTTGTGTTTCACATGCCACCAGGCCAGATCCGTGGAGAGGTGAGCCCGCACACAGTGGGAATTAAGGTTTTTCAAGATATTTTTAGTTTTAAAACACCTGTGCGTAATGGAATACATACAAAGCAATTCCAGGCAACTAATAACATCTCCATGAACATAAGCAGATAATGGACTCTTAACCATAAAAAATACATATTGACCTTTAACTGAACCACAGATAATGAAAAGTTGTCTTGTGGCCTATACAGTATAATTTGTGATGTACACTGGTTATAGAAGCTGTGTGTAAATAAAATAAAGAACATATAGGATTTTCCACATCTAATTAGCTCATGGTCTCAAAGAAACAGTGAAAAGCACTCTTTGCTTTATTGCACATGCAGGTTAGTGTGAAATGTACTGCCTCTGTCATAGTTTTGGTTTTATTTAACTCATATTTTTCCATACGCTGTAACCGACAGAGAAACTATGCATTGGCCAATAAGTTCCTGTGCTAAGGGACAATAGCCTTTCTGATGAACAGTTATACTTAAATGTCCTATATTACACAAGCCATGTTGTTACCTCCTCAAAAACATACCTGGAGTTGTGTTTTGTTTCATTCACCCATATTTGAGTAACCCTTTCCCTATTAGCTTGTTTTTATTTCCAAAGCTTAAAATGCTCTGTTCCACCTTGTCATGTCATGTCATGTAGTGGTAGTTTTCAAGTTAACAGGTACCTTTTACCTTTAGTTCTTTAGTTTAGACAATTCCAGGGCTGACATTGTCCAAATGATTCTAGTGAAGGTGTACGGAGTTTAAAAACACAGTGGTGCACTTCCTGTATTACCACATGACATCACATGTTTTCAGTGAGAACAAACCTAGCCTAAATATGCCGTATTTGTGTGTTAAACATGTATGAATGAAACAAAACACAACTTTGGGTATGTTTTTGATGAGAACATGAAACAACATTATAACATAGATCAGAAAATAGCATAACATGGGCTCTTTAATCAACGCTTAGCAGTGACATAAGAGCTTTAACCAATGAATAGAAGTCAGTGGTGCTTTGTTTTCCAGCAGACTCACTGTGCACTGCCCTGCTCGGTCCAGCTCTGTTGAAAAGGAAAGTACTGGCTGCCACAGTGCTATGTAATTGGTGTAATTCCCCTGAAGCCACAGACTCTTATGACTGATTTATGCTTATAATACATGACCTGGCGAAGATAAGAGCCCTATAATTCTATGTCATTAGCTGCCAGAGCTCTTCCTGCAGCCAGTGGTGGTCTATTGTCTGGGCCATGAGGGGGTGGGCCGGGAGGATACCGGAGCTAACTGAGGATGCTAATTTATGCTTCCAGATGATGTCTCCCTCGCCCCAGGTGGACTGCTTGATTTGTCACCAGTGCATCTCATTAGGGGCTAAAAAACACACATTTCTGAGGGGGGAACAGGTTGGGGGGTGGGGCGGGGATTGGGGGAGAGGGCAGAGCTCACGGTTGATTGGACGGCACAGTGTCATGGGGGAAACCTGTGGAGACAAGAGCCAGCTGACGGAGGAGAGGAAAAAACGCCAGGACAGATGTGCCACTGATGCAAAGACCAACAGTGCACTCCAAAAGCAACTTAGAATATATTCTGTCTTTATACTCTCATTATACTTTCAACATAGTATTTCCTAGGTATAAAAAGTTAAAGGTCCTATATTATGCAAAATCCACTCTTGTGAGCTTTAAGCCATGTTAGAATGTTGTTATTTCATCAAAAACATACCTTGGTTCATTCACAGTAATCCTGAGTAATCTTAGTTGGTCTACATATCCAAAGCTGTTCTACCTTGTGATGTCATGTAGTGGTAGTTTTTATGTTATCAGCTATACCTTTTACCTTTTGTTCCATAGAGACAGACAGTTCCAGGGCTGAAATCATCCAAATTCTAGTGAAGGTGTATGGCGTTTCAAAATCACTTCCTGTATATAGATAAAAACTCAACTCAAATATGCAGGGTTTGTGTGTTAAACGTGTGAATGAAACAAAACACAACTCCAGGTATGTTTTTGATGAGGAAACAACATTATAACATAGATCAGGAAATAGTGTAATATTAAAGGTGCTCTAACTTTTCTAGTAGAGTATTCATCGTCAGTTTGTCTCATGAAAATGTTATTGCTTTACTTCATAGCATGGTAAACTCAACTTTATTCAATTCTAGGCATTTTACCTGCCAAAAAACTTACTTGTCACCAGTAGTGTCACCCGTCCTGTTTGTCTCCATGGAGACTGCAAATTTTCTTTTATATTTTAGGCAAAACAATAACATCTCCAAGGACAAAAGAAGGTTTCAGACCCTCCACCTACAAACATACATAGTGTCTCTTTAAATGAGTAAAATGGGCAAATAATTAATAAAGGTGTGAAAAAAGGAAATGTGCCCCACCCTTTGCCACTAGCATTTGTGTAATATTCAATTTATGTTCATTTGTTCATCAAGTTGTTTTCTTTACATAATATATTCCAAAGTGACAGTGTTTTTCAAAACTGTTAAGCATTTTTACTTAAACTGAATTCTTAATATTTGAAGCTTGCATGTCTCCAGTGTCTTTATTTTAATTCTCATCTCCAAAATGGCACCTGACATTTGGTCCCTTATACATTCTTTAAACCCTTCATTGTCTTTGCCCTTCCCTATAAAAACTGAAGGTGATGTTTTGCCTCCTTTGTCCTTGTTTAAACTGTAATATGCAGGACCGTCATGAAAATTACATCACCCATCGCACCATTGAGATTCACTTTTCTGGTTTAAGTCCATGATGTAGATTTGGTTTGGTCCTGGTCTAGTCCAGGTTTAGTTCCAGGTTTTATCCCAATTTAAATGTGTGAATGCACCCTTATAGCCACCAGTTTCAGAGATGTGAGCTTTTGGATGGTGAGAGAAGCCATAGTACCCAGATGGAACACATAAAAGTAACCCAGGAAGGACTTGCAGACTCCCATTTGAAAACACATTACTGGCAATGTGTTGAAATCATCCACCTAAACACAAGAAAGAAATCATTTAAAAAACTTTTCTGAAATTAGACAAGACGCACATTGCGTTCTGCCAAAGTTGTCAGTATTTTATTCTTTATGGTCAGTTAAGGCAATCCATTACAAAGCATTTCACAAACCACAGCATAACGACAAAATCATGTCCAACACCTGGTTTGGAAATATTCAGCATGCAGAAGTCCAAGAGGTATGTAAACACCCTGGGATAGAACGGGAGGAGTGGCCCAACTCAAAACAGTGGTGGTTTCGCAAATTAAATCTCAATGGAAAACAAAGAAAGCCGAGATGCATCATGCGGAGTGCGGCTGCTATCGGTATCATTGTCCTAGCTAATCAACCGGCTATAAACTATAATAAGAGAGGGATGAGACTAGCATTTGGCACAAGCATGCACATCGCCTACAAGAGGCCAAGGGATGGGTTTGGCACCTGTTATTTTAAATACAGTGATTTATGTACAACAACAAAGTGATGTGAAAATACACCAAATCAGGCATAACATTATGACCACTGTTTTTTCAAAAGACACATTTTAGCATGAAGAGTATATATATCTAGGAGAAATAACTTATTTTGAAGTACGAAAAGTTTGTATTGTAAAAATGTAAAACAATTTAAAAATGCATATGAAAGAGCAAAATGTGGCAGAGAATCAACAAATCTGAAGTGCTTAAGTTAGTCAGAAATAAGCGCTTGTGGGATGTGAAGTGGTCCTGTCCAGTAAATTGCTAACATTATGATCGCCAGTTCTGGTACAAAATTAATATCATACAATAAAATAATAAAATTATATAATAACGCTATAGTAATCAACATATGGCAGGTCATAATGTTTTGTCTGAAAGGATAATCAAAGCCATATCCTTTAATAAAAACATGATGCGCTGTTGAAGAGGCATCTCTGAGGAAAACATAATAAAATGTATATTGAAATCGGATGTGCCATAATTGCATAAGTCTCATTACTGTGCTCATTCATTCATATAGTCTTCAGAATGGTAAGAGTGGTTTTGTACAGAGGTAACAGCCCTCGGGAACATTAAAACATATTTTCTGGAGTTGGCAAACATTATGTCAAAAAAAATAAAAAATAAATAGTGCACATAACAAATGGCCCCTGTCTCCTGTTTGCGTCTCATCCCCTCACACACATTTGCATGATCTGGTTCATTATTCACTTTCACAGCAAAGCCTGTAAACAGCAAAAGTGAAGGTTTAGTCTGAACAACTCCATCAACAATTCAAATGCAACTAAGAGCCGAGGTTAATTGCAAAGTTCATATCTTATGAAATGGCATTTGAAGTTGAATTCATAATAGTGTTTCAATTAAACAATACATAATAATAGTACTTATCTTTTGGCTTGATAGACTTTTTGTCGAGGTATATATTGGTATTTTATGAAGTTATGTAACTAAATATAATGGCCTCATTTCACCTAATGTACAAGTGATTTTGGCAGAAAAGTAAATGACTTCTGAGGGAGAAATGTCATAATTAACACAAACCTAAAACATAAAAACTCTATGAAACTTGGCCTAGGAGCTTGTGCATTATTCACTTGGAGTGAAGCAACATTAAAGCAACATTATGCAAGACAGAAATATTTGCTAATGACAAGATAATGCCAAAACAAAATTTATATTTCACATTCTCAGAAGACCATCCAACACATCTTTGTAAACTTTTTCAATAAAACACAATCTAACAAACAAATATAATGTAGATATCATAAGCTTATCTCCCTCTGTGTGACCACAGTTCAGTTGTAAACTTTATAAACAGCATCACTTTTAATGCACAAAGATTCTCATTTGTGGAGCTGTATAGGAGTACAAAACAGAACAAACCAGCTGCTGTATTAAACCTAATCTTGCAACAGTGATATTGTCACCACAGAGGTGGTGTGAAAGAGAATTTCCTTTAAAGAAGCAGAAACCTGGGAACTGGGATATGTTTCCATATAAGAGGCACATTTGGAATATAGATATCGAATGTGTCGGAGGAGGTACAGGTGAAAATGGTCTTTAAGAAATAGGTCGTGTATGGTCACAAAAGAAGACCTTTTTAAGTTAATACAGCTTTAAAAATACAGCTTTTGTTCTGTAATCCCAATATTTCAAAATGAGCTAATACAGCTTGTGCAGTATAGTGTGTTATCAGCAAACATATAATTTTCTGTTGCAAGATTTGCTTTCGTACATTCTGGAACTATAATCATATATAACATAACGGGTATATGTTGACATCATTTTTGCAAAAAGTAAAAAGTAGGGTCCTTAAAAAGTATTACAAATAAGCCAACACAGCAAACATAATGGAAAGAAATGCAATGGTCCAATGATATACAGTAGTCTCCCTGTGTGCTCACAATGGCAACACATTTTGAATTATTTATGAATTTATATGGTAATAACAGCTGGTATGATAATTTTAACAATAGCAGTGGTGTTGGAGATGGAAGACGTAGCTGCAAATACAAACCATAATACTTTCCATTATGCCTATTGTGGTGCATTCAGTGACTCTTTGTTCATTACGGTTGTGCTTTGAGTAGGACAGTAGTGCATTCTGTTTTTATAAAGACTAGAAATATCGGTAAAAGACGTGATGCTGGAAAATCTGTATATGGAAAAAAACTTTGCAGCAGGTCCTCCCTTACCATAGTCTAAAGTACATCAGCCAAAACGATTGATAAACATGCTCTTATAATACAGTTCTTATCAAAGATAGAAATGACTTTTATTATTACACTTGTCACAAAATATAGGGATGGAAAACTACTAGGAGTTATGACTTTGATCCCTATTCCTTTCATAATACTCCGATAAAGGAATAAATAATTTCTGCAATAAATAAATGAACTATACATTGACTTCCTATTTGAACACACTTGACCCAAAAGGTATCACAGACATGATACACACATTCTAATATTGTATGGATGCCTTCAGGACAGGCCCTCTACGGGATTATTTGCTAACGCCAGATTATCAGCACTTGGACAGGTAACAGCACACCACTAAGCCTTGCATCTCAAGCCAACACACGTGTCTTCACATGCCATCGACCTCCATCAATCAGGGCTCCAGACAAAATGGAGTCTCAATATTCAGCAAAGAGCCTTGAAGAGAGTCCGTTAAAGGATCGTTGTTTGGTGGAGCTGGCTGTCCGGTCCACCACAGTGTAGTGGGGTGAGGGGTTGAGGGAAGGGAGGGTCACACGGGTTTGGTCTGGGACTGGTCTTCAGACAGGTACAGAGGGGGCACGGGGTTGGGTTTGATGGCCCTGCTCTTCATGTACAGGATGACCTGGTCGGGGATTTCGGCTAACACGTCTTTAGCTAACCGTGCCATGCTCAGGACATGGTTGCCCGTGCGGTCCATGTAGTCTCTGAATGGGACAAACTGTGGGGGGCAAAACATGTTATAATTAGTAGGGATGTAACAGTAAACTAAATATAGTGATAATGTATTGTAAAATAATACCGTGGGTCATCGCAATACATCGACTTACAAGTTTCTTTGCTTAAATTCATTGTTATGGTGCAGCAACAGCTAAAAATCAGAGAGAACTATATATATATATGTACCATGATTCTTTGCTCTGTTTCAGTCCAGTCTTTAAGATGAAATTACTGTTATTAAGCAGTTTCAAATCTCAATTATTTGAATTATGACAGAAAAGTATATTCAAAATATTGCAATAAATATCATACCGTGAGATGTGTATTGTGAAAATATTGTATTAAGAGATTTGGATATCGTCACATTCCCAGTAATTAGTGCACTTAACACACAACACTACACACAAGTGGTTGCACTGCATTCTGGAAAAAACTGAAGCAATTTGTGAATTAATTAAAAGGCCCAGGCTGCTTCAGAGGAGGGGATTTGGCCATTTCGTGGACCAGTCTGAAAATCTCACTAAGGCAGCAGCAGCATTAGGAATGAGCTGATCTCATCTTGGGGTTTGACTTTCTCCATGTTGACCCAATAGGCAATTATGTCCTTTTCGAATGGAAGCCAATTTTCTTTCTACAATTTTTGGCTGTCAACAAAACTACTTTAAGCTACCATCATGAATTTGTATTAAGAATTGATTTTCTTGTTGGCTTTTATACGAAACAGCTTGGCACTTGGCATTTTGTCCATGGTTTTGCCAGATTTTGGAAAAGATTGGTGCTGTTGTCATTCTCCAGCTCAGATTTTGCCAGTGATTAATTGTTTTAAGTCCTCATTTCCTTATCACGTTAGTGTCTAAATTCAAAGATTAAAATAAGTAAATATAAAACTCAGGTCTAAGATTTTGCAGGATGTCTGTGCCTATACTATAGTGTACTGTGGGAATAGAGCACTGTCCTTGTTTGTTCTGTTTCTCTGTAACCCAGCATCAATTTGTGATTTGTTGAAGTAATCCAGCGTCTGACAGGCACAGCTGCTCTCAGGCCTGTACACTGTGATCACATCTGGGGCTCTGTGGTTTTGGGCTAAATGTTTATGGTGGCAAAGATAGATTTGTTTTTGTTTACCTGTACAATATCTCTTTCAGCAAGTTTGCCTCGAGAGGAAATCCGCACGTCATCTCCATCCAGCTCCACCATGGCTACACACAAACATATTTATGGGTATATTATACACACTACCACAGTAAGGTGCAAAAGTTTTAAGACAAATGAAGGATGCCACAAAGTTCAACACTGAGCAGAGGTATTAGCATTCAGGGAGCTAGATTTCTGCCAAGGTATTGGTTGTAATGCATTAAAAGGAGATCTAAAAGGAAGAATGTTTTATTTTGATCCAGAAAATACAAAAATAGCAACAAAACTGTGATTCAACCAAGGCTAAAACTGAGATAAAACAAGGACTTAAGAGGTAAAAACTACCACTTACTACCACTACCACTTACTACCTACTTACTACTACACAATGTAACTAAATCAAAAAGTCAATAGTACTGACAACTTGTCATTATTCAGTGCACCATTTAAGACAAGTTTATCTCTTACCATCAAACTCGGCTTGTCCAACTCCCACTATGATGATGGACATTGGCAGTTTAGCAGCCTGATGTAAACAAGAGATAAAACATATCTTATATATTATACATATTATATATAAAAAAAAGATAAAAATACCTGGTTACATATTTCTCCAAAACCGTGATGCTAAAAATATAGAAACAATGGAATGATGCATCTGCCCTATGGTGGCTGATGAGTCTCAGTTTGAAAACAGTTTTGACTTATCAAAGAAGACAATACATAAACAACAGTAGTTTTAAGTGTGCTATACAGTGTCTATATATTACCCATGTATTGCCTATGTATTGTGTAAAGTGTACTATAGTATACACACATGCACTGTAACCTGTAGTAGACTAGAAGTACCCACAGTTTGATGACATAATGAAACGTCAAGTCAGGTCAAATGGTGCATTCATAAAACATGATTGCTGTTGCCACTTACTTACCTTACACAGCCTAGACATGAGTTATTCATAGTGTTTGGATAATTCAAATACTTTCATAAACCTCACTTTACAACAAGTACACAGTATCAGTATTGGACACATACTGTACATAGTGTTATCTACCAAAATGCTCATTCTTGGATTGAGGACTTTTTTTTCCACATTTTGGCCAGTTTTGACAGTTTAGTTTGACATTTACTGGACAATGCTTACTTGGCCACTTGAAAACCACACAGTATGGATGGCCTCATATTTCACACTTTATCTATATAAATAGTCTATATAGATCATCACGGCACAAGCTAATACATCTTACATGAAATCTTAAAAGTTTTGTAGGTTTCTATCAACTTAATATCATACAGAATCTGAAGGGTGGCCTTTTAATGTTTATGTTCCCATACAATATTGCTTAGAGATTGTATGCATATTCATATATTTACAATCAAATAATTAATAAATGCTTGTTTATTTAGTTGCTCTTTATTGCTGCTGTTAATTTTTTTTGCAATGGTTGAGTCTATTTTTGCATTAAACTAGTCACTACCCAACAGCCAAGCATGCCTGTATGTTTGATACATGTATGATGTATCAAATATACATGTATGATACATGTTCTGGTACATTCACAGGAATTATTGAAAAGTGGGTCAGTTCCTGGAAAACTCCCCAAGGGACCACCCCCAGTGACCACTCCGTGTTTCATACCAGCAGCCCCCTGGTTCCCTCTGGTTCATGTGGCTTTAGTTTCCCTCCTCATTCACCATGACCTCTCACTCCAGCCCATAATACAGACACTGTGTCTGGCCTTTTCAGTGGAGACCTCACACGTACAGTACAGATATCCTCCAAATGCCACAGTGGTCTTTCAAAGCTGAATTATTTAGACGACATCATTTGTTACTTTGTCTGAACTACAAAGCCATCCATCACTTCTGCATCTTTGTTCACAGCTGAAAGGTGAGGCTCTCTTCTGGGATTGTGTTTTTACTAGGCCTATAAGATAAGATGGGACTTTATTCTTGTAAATGATTGAATTACTTAATGAATTCACCTTAGATTACTGGAAAAGCAGCACTTTGTGACAAATCTCTGTGCTCCATCTCCACATAATTGTAAAACATTTTATTGATCTTTTACCTGATCTAAAGGAGCGTATGCTCACAAATCCATGCATGTGAATGCTCGTGATGTTTGTAAGGGGTTGTGAGAGCTACAGTATGAACTAGTTAGAAAGCTCCAGCTTCAAGTTACATAATGCAATAAAAATAATATAAAATAATGATAATAATAAAATTATAAACTCTCTTAAGGCCACCACACACTACAGGTGTATTTGCCCGATTTTGGCTGCTATTTGCTTCTGCCCGAGTTTGGGGAGGCGTGACCTGACTTTTTGTCTTTGTGTATGATTTTAAAACAGCTGCGCTCCTCGTGTGTGTGTGTGACTCTGAGCTGCACTGTCATATATCGTAACCAACAAACATCAGCAATGCTACAGTAACAGCCAATAAAACAAAGCATCGGGGGCAGAGCACTGAGGGACACTGAGGAGGAACATATAAACTCAGGAAATAGGGAAAATGAGAAGACTTTATTACTCACCTCTTGTAAAGTTGTAAATATAAACTGTAGCATCTCATCCACATTATCCATATAATTTGTCCTCCGCAAATAATAACACCCAGTCCACAGAACAGCGCTGTGAATCCTGTTTGAAGCATTCTTTAAAAGTAAAAAGGCCAGAGTAGTTCCTCACGTGTGTCTATTTACATCCATGCAGCGCACAGATCAGGGAGAAGCTGCGGATTAGAGATAGTGACTCTACTTCCTGTGAACTTTATCGCCAACCTTTTGTGCATTAAAAATCACGTATCTGAAGTATTACACCACATTTTGTAAATAATAATAACTCAGTTTTTACTTGTATCTAAACTAGAAGTGCGGTGCTCTGATCTTTTGAACACTTAAAGTCTCAAAGTGAGTGGTTTTACTGTAGACAGGAAACAGCTGACGTGAGCTGCGCTCACAACTGTTCAGCCTGTGGTCCGCAGCCATATCCTGCAGCAGTCTTTGCGATTTAAAATCTCATAAGATTCTCCTCGTGTTTGTGGTGTGCACTTTTTGTCGCACATTTAAAAATTGTTTAAGACTGGAAATCCTGTAGTGTGTGGCAGCCTTTATACAAATTGCCCTGTTTTCTGAATCATAACTGATATATCCAATTATTTGCTAATTATGTTTTACAGATTGACTTGACAGTTGAAAGGTAACTCAGTATTCTCTAGTGGATTGCTTTTATTGTAGTTATGGATATTTTTTGTTTACCTTTTCACTCTTTTAAAGGAGACATCAATTATTTTTTCAGGCTAAATATATTAGTAAGTTATACTCACAAAAGTATCGGTGTCTCTTACATGCTGGATGAGGAGGATTTCTCTGTTTTATAGCCTTTTTGAAACTTGAAAAAGATATTAATTGTCCTCAGGTCTGAACTAAAATCACATTTTATCTTCTGTTCTAATTGCATGGGGCCATTTCCACACAGAATTTTGTCACTTTTGATATAATAACCATGCTCCTCTGTTCTACTGACAGTAAATTTAAGTTTATCCAAGTTTCTTTTCCATCATGTCAAGACAGAAAACTTCCATCCACAGAGGACCTTAGGTACATTTGGTCACAAAAAAATGATGACAAAAGACAAAAGTGTCCCCAAAGTCCCAGTACATCCTGTACACAAACAAAGAGAAAGAGAGAGCAAATATAACTCTCAGTTGGCCCTGGCCTCCTCTGTCCGGCACACAGCCTGAGGTCAAAGGTCACAGGCTTTGCTCAGTCAGCAGGAGGAGGGGCACACAGGTCAAGAGCGGCCCAGAGAGGAGCACCACAGAGCTGCAGCAGCGCAGAGCAGCAGACAAGATCTTAAAAGGAAGGTGTGGCTGTTCGAAAGGTTTGATTAACAGTCGCAAATTCCCTTTAAACCCAGTCTGCTGGGGGTCTGAGGCTGAGGATACCAGAGGCTTCATTATAGAGGTCTTCACAAACGCACAAACTACACAAACGAACACAATCTGAAATGTCATAGACAACACCCACAGGGATTTGCTTTATCTGTAAATGCATCTCCTCTGAACCAGACAGCACGCAAAGGTCTCATCCAAAAGAAAAATACTGAACAAACAAACATTGAGCAGAAGTCTGCAAACAAGTGGAGCAGCAAACATCCTCAAATCCTTAAATCCAGCTCAGTCTGCATTAGAGCCGCCACAGGACACAAGTTTACTGTGCGTTCTGGTGTGGACACCTGCAGGAAACAGAGGAGCGTGTCCTCACACTTAACTCACATTCACAATGGCCTCCTTTGTCTGAGCCATGTCTGATATGACGCCATCCGTGATGATGAGAAGTACAAAGTACTGTGAGCCATCCTGAACGGCCGCTGCATATCTGCAACACACACAACAACGCATTCAAGGAAAGTCTGCTACAAAAATGTAGTTATACAGTGCATAGTGTGACTGACTGTGAATCTTTCTTTTTATTATTCTATCTATTATTGAAATAGTAATCCCAGAAGTAAAAATACCAACTCCAAAAGAATAAGACCCCTGTTTGTGACTCTGTGAGGGCGAGGTCTCTCGTTTTTTGTTTTGGTTAGCTTATATTAATTAATATTTTGGATACAACATAAAAGCTGCAAGTGTCTGGCAGTGTTTTCTATTGGACATGCCTTAAAGCAGGGCACAGTGGAGTGAGTTATGAGAGAGGCTGAGGCATGTTGGTGGAGTTATCTTAAGTCTAGCGTTGTGTTTGCAAACAGAACAAAAGCCGGAGCCGCGAGTGCAACTGCTGTGTCAAAAACCTCCGACTCAGACTGCAGAGAGAGTGACACAGGAACTTAATATAGATGTGTATAAAGCAGCTTAATGTATTTCCCCAGGTGTCTCCAGGATCCACCAGAGACAAGCAGCCAGTGTGGCCTACTTTGAAATTCCAAACTTTGCCATGAATTATTTATCAAACTGTTTATGCAAGCGCCGCAGTCTCATTCTTTCAGAAGTTTATTGATTTCCGAGATTCGCGTTGACCTCTCTTGATGAGCACTCAGAGAAAACATGGCAGGTTGATCCTCAAGAGCCAAGGACGGGTCAGTGGTGGCGCAGCACTGTTGATCACAGCTTTATAGTTTTGAGACACAGAAAAAGGAGTTTTAATCAGAGTCTGGTTATACAGCGACAGGGAGAAGAGTGATGGTGGGTGTTCAGGAGATTAAATTGTTTTTATTTTGTCTACAGCGTTCAACAACAACAGCAGTCTGCATGCAAAAGACACAGCAGGTGAAGTGGTGTATATAAATCATTAGAAACGGCTGGTAGGAAGAGGGAAGACATTACGAGTAGAAATGGAAATGCACCCTTGACAAATTAATATTATATTTATGTAACGTGTATTGTGTGGGGCATGCCAAGAAATACAAAACATGTCACTAGATTGGAATATCATGTTGGAGTGGGAGTGACAGAGGTGGAGCAAGTGGCCCATTAATCAGACGGTTAGCAGTTGGATGCCGCTCTGACCTTGTGCAATAATGTAATACAACAAGCAGCAAAAGGCGTAATGGTTAAATAAAATATAATAAACTTGAATCGAACCACTGAAATCAATAAATTATATTCTATTAAAGCGTGTCTTTATCTGTTGATGTTGGAAGTCTCTATTCTACTGGTCCATTCGTCTGTACCCATAAACCATTCATAATGCACTGGGCTGTATGTATGTGAAAGGTCAATGTATTCAGTATTCATATATGAGTACAAACTACATAATTAATATTAATGTATCCTTTTTGCACATTTGTCACACTTAAATATTAACTATCATCAAACCATTTTTAATATACAAAGAAGTCAACTGCTGTAAATATATAATGCACTTTATGAATGATTGAATTTGGAGAAAAGCTATTCAACCCTACACAAACCCCCACTGCAGAAAACATACAACATGGAAACAGTTATAGAACAATTGCAAGGCATTTGAACATGAATTAGATCAAATTAAATAACAAGATACAAGTAATACATATTTGCATGAGCTGTTTATATCCAGAAAAAGTAACTATTCTGGGAAAAGTTTAAAAAATCCATAAGAGCGTCACATGGCTGGTTTTACTCTTTTATTAGTAATATAGTTGCCCTATTTTATACTGAACATTTTTTCCAGAAAGCCAACCTCACTCATTGCAGCCTAGAGGCACAGCTGTAAAGAACTCTCCAGCTTTTTTATGAGGCAATAGATGCATTTTATAGGGGTTAAGATGTATTTATCATTTATGAGGATCGTTCGGCTGCATATCAAGCAGTGTGCTGTGTTTTTAAGTGTTTGTATAGAAAACCATTTGCTTCAAGTTTTATGTTCATAATAAAATCAAAGGCAATGTGGAGATACTGAAAGTGTGAAGTCATCTTAGCTAGGAGCCATAGTAGAGTTACAACTTCCTATGAACATTGTCATGTTAAAGTGGAGGTGAGTGACTTGTGTTTGTGTTTTGTTTGGTGTTGGCTACAGACTGCTACTAAGTGGATTACGTTGTTAGCTACTACTGTTATAAAAGCAACACTATGCACAATAAAACAGAGTAGCTCGTGGCATGAAATCCTGGCAGAATGTATTTTCAAATATATATGTCATAACAAACTACAGATCAGTTGAAATGGATTTTCTATGCCAATAATGTGGAGGCGAATTGAAATCACTATGAACCCAGTTACTGCCTGTACAGTGTACTGCTCTGCATAAGAAAAATAAAACTAGATGTATTTCACGTCAAGCAGTCAGTCCAAATACAATCTCTGCCTATGCGGGAGCTTAAATGCAAATATCTGATATGCTAAAAAGTGCAAACAGCTGTCAATAAACAAAAAATGCATAACAAAAGGAGACATGGACCTTAACTATTATTGGAAAGCTGCACACTGTACTCATGAAGAAATTATAAAGGAAAAAAATAAGTATTGCATAATTTTGTTACCTCAAAAGCTTATTCATAGTTTACTGTTTTTTTACATTGTGAAAGTTAGCTGTAGTTTGCGGGTACCTAACTCCCTCTTTTTCTATCTTCCTAACAGCTGCGATATTTTCAAGTAGCAAAGTGCAGCCTGGTCTAATGCTCTGAGCACTTGTCTGTCCAATTACAGCCCATGTTTATGTCAGATGCAGCTCTCGTTATCTCTGCGCCTCTCATAAGGAGCCATCTCACTCTGACAGCGCGGGGCTCGTCCACATTGTTTGCACACAGATAGACGTTCAAACAGGATAATGGTTGTGTTTCTGGGCAGATATTTGTGTAAAGTACCTGGCAACATGGTTCACCACAGGTGCAAAGTTTGTGGGTCCGTAGAGCTGCACCGTCTTCAGACTTTGGTGGTACGCCTCCAGGATGCCCTCCATGCCGTTACAGTATGGATTGTCCACATTTCCATTCTGAGGAACAGAAGTACCAAGAATAAGTATACTCATGTTTCAAGTTTATGAAGCAGAAATACTGGTTACACTCAATAAAACTTAAAACTTAATTCAATAAACAAATAATAATAATAGTTTTAGTAACGACTTAAATAATACCTTAACTCCTTGAGTAGATTTAGGGTACTGAACTACTCATGAACCATTAAGTAGTTACTAATCCAGAGTCACCTTTAACTAACTATTTGTTCATTATGAATTTCATCTTTGTTCATGCTTTATTAAGGCTAAATAAGATATATATTATTGTTAAAGAATAAATTGTACTAGCTTGAGAGTTGAACAGAAGAGGAGTGGCGCTGTAGTTCTAACAAAAGAAGTTTATTTACAGTATGAGATCAGTATGGGAACCAGTACCCTTAGACATGAACCCTGAAGTAGTACAGTTTGGCTATGCTACTGTTGTAGGGCAGTGACAGCCCTCAGTACAGCACAGAAATGGAATTGCTCTAACAGTTATTATAGTTGGAGTGAAATACTTTGCATCATATCATGTATAATGCTATCGGGAAACTGAAACTTTTAGACCAATATACTATCTTTTTATTCCCGAGGTACTTTTTGCATTGCAAATAATGTAATAATTGCTGTAGTCCTCATTTATAATGGATTTTTACCCCTAAACTGTTTTTACCCCTGCTGCTAAAATTATCCCTCTTTATATAATACCGCCACAGAAATGATGATGAAACTGCACTTTGAGTGGGTGGATTTAACAGTTTCAAATTTCCTCCGGGATCACTCAATCATATCATTTTATAAAATTTCCTCCTCTTTCACCCAGCAAAACAACATGACCTGAAAATAAGAAACCAACTTTAATACACCCACAAGAAAATATGGTAAAATATGCGCTATTAAAGATAACTGTGTATTTTTGGTTGGGTGGGTTTATAGGCTTTTGATTTCCTTGGAGATTGACAAAATATTTTTCTAATCTATTTCCAAATACCTGTTTCCTTTGGCATAAACAGTATCTCATATAAGTGAGCTACATATAAGTGAGTCTAATTATGCCTGTTATACAACTAAGTAATCTATATCTGATCTTAGTTAGGCCTTAGTAAACCAGAACATAATTTAAAGGTACACTGTGTAACTTTTCTGGTGAAGGGTCCGCCATGTGCTTGTTTCCAAGGTGATGTCATTACTTTGCATGGGATGTTCCGTTCAGTATGGCATTAAACAAATATATCTTCCATTTATTCAATTATAGGTGTTTTTATTTCTCAAAACTACCACAAAACATGCATTATTACTGTGAGCAGGCCCACTTCTCTATAGATCTGACCTGTAACTTGACCTGGTGATGTGACTGCTTGTCTCCATGGAGATAGATAAATTAAATGCTATACTGTACAACCCTCCAGGAAAGAAAACAATAACATTTACATCAAGTGAAGCCTCGACCAGAAAAGCTACACAGTGCACCTTTAACATCATTCGTAGCACTGGTGACTTCTCTGTCAAACTGAGTATCAAAAGACTCCAATTAACAGTGTTCTCACCCTTAAAAACGTCACAGCCAGAACTAAAACGACTAAGCATGGAAATCCTATTAAAATGTGAATAGAAACATGCATGTTATCTGGACTATGAGCCGCTCATTATAGCTGTCGTATTCAGCGGTATGGGAACATTAGGCAGCCGCAAGGAGCCAAATTGATTTGAGAAACCTTCAGCCTGATTTGCACTATAAAAGTAAATGGTCCACAGTGAATTATGCATGTCGGAGGTGTAGCTGGATTCAATGGGAAGTGCACACATCCACAGAACATGAAAACATGCTTAGCAAACATGTATGGGAATGTTAACAGGGAAAAGTGGTGAGTGCAGCAGTGCTGATGGGTAAACATGACCATAAAACCTTAAAAATGTTATATTGCCCAAACAAAATCGTTTTATGTTGTCCCTTTTGTATTCTTTGCATTGTAGTATATGGTAATGTCTTCAGTCCTATATAATGGATTTGGACCACCAAACAACAGCCGCCGCTAACCAGCTTTATATAATACCACAGAAAATATAATGAAACTGTAATTTGACTGGATTGATTTAATAATATTTTTACATTAATAACTCACTCAAGAAATCAACATGACCTGAAAATAAGACTTAAGAAGTTTTAACAAATTGTAAACATTTTTATACCTCGCTTTTCCACCTTCAAGGCACTCAAAGCGCTTTAAATCAAGGGACCATTCACCCATTCACACACACACTCACACATCAGTGTACACAGACACTGAGAATGAGGGGGGTTAAGTGTTTTGCCCAAAGACACAACAGCAACATTCATCTGTGGGAGCTGGAATTGCACCACCAACCTGGGTATTAGTGGTCAAACACCCTACCAACTGAGCTACTGTCTCCCAGTAAACCCTCAAGATGACCAGTGGTGTGCGTGCTGTGTATATGAGAAACATGATCATTAAGACTCAAAAACGTTACATAGCTCAACACAGGCCCTTAAGGAGATGGTGAATAAACATCTGGCATAACTCTCACCAGAGGGAACTCATGGGACACCCGGCCGTCAGGGGGTAGCTTGGCCCCAAAGCCTAGAGCGGGGAACATCTTGTCGCTGTCGTAGTCCTGGATGATCTCCCCCACAGCCTTCAGAGCCATGGCATACGCATTCATCTGGTACGGGTTCATGTAGTGCAGAGATGTAGACTGAGAGGGGTTTCCTGGGGAGATAGGAGGCAGCCAGGCAAAACCTTAGACTGGACTGACAGCTGCAGAGAACAGTGGGCTACAGAAGATCAAGTATGTGTAAAAAGAAGGCTGAAGCTTAGGGCACTTTACAATATATATTTTAATTTTAAAAGATCAGGTTTAAATGGCCCAGACTGAATGTGTGTGATGCATTTAAAGCAACACAGTCTGATGTTTTAACTTTAAAATAATGATTGTAAATGGCCTGCACTGATTAATTACTTCAAAATATTACAGAATACTGAATATGTTAATTAAAATGTATTTTGTGTTCCTATACATGGCCCAATCAGAGTAGTGTATTTCTGTTGCCCTGTTTGTCATGCAATTCTGAATACCACCAAATGAAGGAGTAACTGTACTGGAATACAGTTGCTCAAAATTTGTATACTGAATATGTATTCTAAGTACATGTATTCATTTACTTCCCAACACGGTGCGATAGCTGACAGCAGTTTTCACTCAATCAGGCACATTGTTCACTAAGAATCATGGGAAAACAGTTGAGAACAAAAGCATAAAGTGGGCGGAGATGGCGAGAACATAAAACAAAAAAATATAAATGCTGACACTAGGCTGAGTAAAACGGTGTAGCTCATTTTGCAGAAAAGTGTTCATCTGTGGATAAGATCAAAACACCATGCACCAGAACAGCAGTGAAAGTCACACTGAGCTGCTTAAAAAGAAAAAATGAGTCAAGACCAAACTATTTCACTCATCTTTGATTTATGGAAAAGCTGCACTTGTACATCAAAACTAAGGAGCACAGAGACAAGGTGATAGCTGTGGAAGCACTCACCATTTGATGCAGTGAAATCAATGGCCACTGTGAAGTGAATCTGCGTCCTGAAATGGAGAGAAGCAGAGGATGGAGTTATCAAAAGACAGGCCCAAAATCACAGCAGTGCAATTTAAAAAGAGGCTTTGGTCGACTCAGTCTGCTCAACTATTTTAGATTTTTACAGCAATTTAGATTTCCTCCAAAAGAAGTTTATTATGGCAATGGCTGTTTCTTCTGTACATATGTAATACAATGTGTAAAAAAAACTTTAATACAAAGTTTTTTTGATTATGATCAATTGTGTTAAAGGCCCTATATTACACAAAACTGACTCTTGTGAGGTTTAATGTTACGTCATCAAAAACATTATTTTAGTTATGTTTTGTTTCATTCACACATGTTTGAATAACCCTTTATTATTAGTCTGTCTACATCTCCAAAGTTCAGAATGCTTCGATCCACCTTATGATGTCATGTAGTGGTAGTTTTAATGTTAGCAGCTACCTTTTACCCATTGTTTAGTAGAGATAGGCAGTTCTAAGGTTGAAATTATCCAAATGATTCTCGTAAAGGTGTATGGGGTTGAGCACTTACTGTATGACCATATGACATTACAGAGAGGGACAGAGTGTTTTCAGTTTGAGAGAAGAACTCAGTCTAAATATGCAGGGTTTGTGTGTTAAACATCCAGTGATGTTTTTGATGAGAACCAACATTACAACATAGATTTTTAAACAATAGTGTAATATGGGCCCTTTAAGGTTGCAAAAAGTATCTATTAAATTGTTAAATGAAGAATGCTGCCAGGGCTGCCCTTTGTCACCGGTTCTGTTAATTGTTTATATGGACAGAATTTCTAGGCGCAGTCAGGGGCTTTGGGGACCACAAGATCTCATCTCTGCTGTTTGCAGATGATGTTGTCCTGTTGGCTTCATTGGACCGGAACCTCCAACGTGCACTGGGGCTGGGATGAGGATCAGCTCCTCCAAATCCAAGCCATGGTTCCTGACCGGAAAAAGGTGGCTTGCCCTCTCCGGGTGGTTGGAGAGTCCTTGCCTCAAGTGGAGGAGTTCAAGTATCTTGGGGTCTTGTTCACGAGTGAGGGGAGGATGGAGCGTGAGATTGACAGGCGGATCGGTGCAGCGTCGGCAGTGATGTGGTCGCTGTATCAGACCGTCAATTTACCGTCAATCTACGTTTCTACCCTCAGCTATGGTCATGAGCTTTGGGTAATGATCGAAGGACAAGATCGCGGATACAAGCAGCCGAAATGAGTGGCTGGGTACTCCCTTAGAGATAGGGTGAGGAGCTTAGTCACACGGGAGGAGCTTGGAGTAGAGCCGCTGCTCCTCCACATCGAGAGGAGCCAGCTGAGGTGGCTCAGGCATCTGTTCCAGATGCCTCCTGGACGCCTCCCTCAGGAGGTGTTCCGGGCATGTCCCACCGGGAGGAGGCCCCGGGGAAGACCCAGGACACACTGGAGGGACTATGTCTCTCGGCTGGCCTGGGAATGCCTTGGGGTCTCCCTGGAGGAGTTGGAGGAAGTGTCCGGGGTGAAGGAAGTCTGGGAGTCCCTACTTAGACTGTGGCCCCTGCAACCCGGCCACGGATAAGCAGAAGAACATGGATGGATGGATGGATGGATGAAAAATATTTTTGTACAGTTTATGCAAATACCAAAACTGACAACTTAAGAAAAAAATATACCGTATTTTCCGGACTATAAGCCGCTACTTTTTTCTCACACTTTGAACCCTGCGGCTTATACACCGATGCGGCTCATATATGGACGGATTATTCGTCTATGAACACAGCGGATGCGCGCGCAGCTTGAGTGCAGAAAGCGCCGCTGTCTGTGCGGTGAACATGGGTTAGGGTTAGTTAGAACACTCGCTAGCGCTGTTGTCAGCACTAAAACAGTTTATCGCTGCGTGATAAAATAAGTTCTGCTGCTAAATGAACATTAGTGAGTGGGATACGTCTTAATGACCCATATGCGGTAAATGCAGGTGAGGCGTAAATGACGAGACGAAACGTCTCAAACTTCAGTAGCGGGACATCCGCTCATACATGATCGGTACAACTAACCCCGACCCCCGGAGAGCCTGAAATCCTGTTGAAATCCTACAAGACACTGACATGATACAAGACACTGACATGATCCCAGACAGGACAGCGGCTCTTTCTGCTCGAGACATGCGCAGTAGAGCGCCAGAGCGACTCTCGCGCGTGACGAACTGACTCAATGCAAAAAGACGACAAAAGCTTTAGAGGCAATACAAGCAGATGCTCGGAACTTGAAAACTTCTTGAAGACGTGGACACCTGCGGCTTATAGACAGGTGCGGCCTATATATGTACAAAAATAAAATTCTTTGAAAATTTAGTTGATGCGGCTTATATTCAGGTGCGCTCAATAGTCCGGAAAATACGGTAAGTACTTTTTGCGCTCAATGTCACATATGTAAGAATAATAGCAACTTCACACAGTATGATATAGAAGGATTAATTGCGCTACAGTATTATCATTGCGAGATAGAGCCAGAGCATAGCAGAAAGTCTGAGCTCTTTGCAGAGGTCAGCCTCATATATTTACTTTACACTTACACACAAAAATAACAGTTTTTTATGCACAAAAAACTTCCAAATTACTGTAATTTCCCAAATGATTATGATAAAAGTATAATGAAATTCTGCAGCTGGCTTAATGACTTGACTGCATCACGCTGTGGAAGGATACGACTATTAACAAGGCATCAGAGCAGCAACAAGAAAATTAGAGCAAATAGACACACGTATTTGGAGAATTTCATTTTCTTTTCAAGTTTATGCAAAAATATAGTGCCTTCACAGATAATGTCGGAAAGACTTTTGGTGTTATTAGCCTGTCATCTACTACACTTTTTATGGTCAATCTGAGGGAAATAACAACCTGAATAAAAATCTCAAGAAATGTTTAATGCATGACTTTATGACTCCGGTCCAAACCCTTGATGAGAAGAAATAAACAGGATCTAACTGGTCTCTGTTGGATGGTGCAGTCCCAAGAAACAGCAGATCAAAGTGTAGCCTGTTTCATTGTGATTAACTCTGATTGCCTTCCAAGCTTCACCCCATTCAAAAAAAAAAAAAAACTCCCGTGAGCCGCACACCAGATAATATCGGCTTCCTCCAGGGGGGGCTGTGACCTCTCATTAATCAGTATTGAGTTAGAGAGCTCCCAGTTCACAAAAGGGGACTGGGTACAATGGCCACTGGACCTGAGGTTTGAATGAGTGCTGATTTTCTGAGCAGTGAACAGTTTTAGCAGGTTTTAACCGGTTTAAGTAGTAGCAGGACAGGTGGTGTGGAGTTGGAGATGTGATGCAGTAAAGTGGAGACAGAGGAGATGGTCATTAGATAGGCATTAAAGTGAATATTTCTATGCATGTAGTAGTGGCATAGTGTGTATCATGTATAAAACTCTTCTTTCTAATTGTTTTTATTTTCTAAAAACACAACTGCAAAGAAATAAACTGAAATACAGTTTGAAAACCAAGTAACTAATAACCTACTTCCACCTTCGTAGGCATATCCTCTCTGATTAAACATTAAGAAAGTGAAGCATATCTTTATTATTTTAAGGTTTTGAAAGAATGCGTCATGATACATTTTTCAGTCACTGGCTTTAGATTTGCATATTTGCTTCATTTGCCTCAGCATTAACAAAGAAAAACCTATTTTTGTTATTTTCTAAACAGAAATATGTTTACTGCTCCAAAAGGTCAGACTCTTATCTGATTCTTATGCTATAGGTCACAAACATAGAATATCGTAGTTTGTATGTATGTGTTAAAACTAAAGAACTGTTCCTCATGGTGTAATCCTTTCTTAATCTGTAAAAATACAATTGATACAAAATATACAAGGTTTAGGTTTCATTTATCAAGTAGTTCATTTAAGGTCAGTGTGTTATTTCTTTAGCAGAACTCATCAAACACAACCAGACACATAAGACATATTTCCCTCTCTAATCTTTCTCTCTTTCTCCAAAAACAACAGGATTTAGTGCCTCCTCCTCTCCTCCACTTTGTCTTAGTCCTTTAGAGTTTGAAGCATTTGTAAGTCATATTCTTGGCCCCTGTGTGATTGATGCTCTGCTGTTGTTTGGGCATCTGACGCACCTTCATTTCCTAAATTTGCCTCAAGTGCATAAATCTGAGCCTGGCTTCTCTTTTGCAGCTCAAATCTGTACAAATCCATCAGAGCAGCACATCTTTGGGGAGGTTTTATAATACCACCAATTCACTCTGCTTCTGTCTCTGAGTGCCAGCCCTGCCACAGGTTTGAGCATCACCTTGAAATACAGCCTCAGACTTGGTTGACTTTGCGGTTGCCATTTGTAAACACCATATGGCTGTGCTCTTTGTAAAGAGAAGTCCCGGTAGTCGTGGCAATCTGCTATCAGAGAATACTAAATGTAAATAAACGAGGAAATGGAGTATTGGGAACCCACAGGTAAACAAATGGAGTTGGAAAGTGGCCAAACACATCAGTGAAGCGTGCATTGTTATAGTGATCACATGCATTACTCAAGGACAAAACTGAAGAGGCTGTGACTTTGTTTACACTGTTGTATCCTGCCCTGTTCTACTATTTAACATTTGTTCTGGTTTACACTGGATTTATTCTAGTCCAGCCCTACTTATTTGGGACAGAATGTCAATTTAAATGTGTTTAGTAAAAGGATTAATCTATATTTTCTTTGGAACTGTCGGGTTGTTTTGTCTGTGCATTAGTATTTTGTTGTTATGTTTTTAGCTTTGAGTTAATAATTTGTATTCTTAGAGGATAATTTAAGATTTAAAGCAACACTATGTAACTTTTCTGATGGCAGCTGCTCCATGAAGATGTTCCAGAGCATGGCATTAAACTAATCCATCTCCATGGAGACAAGCAAGTGATGCCACCTGGCCAAGTTACAGGTCAGATCTGCGGAGAGGAGATCACATTTACAGTATAGGAATGCATGTTTGTTAAGGAATTTCTTTAAGCAATGAACAACTGTAATTGGATTTATACATGATGAACACTGTGGAACATTCCAGGCAAATGAGGCAAGTAGGTGCTGATACCACCAAAAGTTACAAAGTTACAGGTATTTCTCCATTATATGATGGGGCATGATGTAAATTGTTTTATGATATGATTTGTTATACATTGAATGGATTACAACACATCTGACAAAAAGAGTTTTAGGGAAGAATAGAAAAAAAAAAGAAGCAGTACACGCTCCACAAATCCTGCTCCTTATTTCTTTGTTTCTACTGCAGTCAAGACCAGACTTGCTGAGCCTAATACATGTTAAAAATAGCATTAGATGAACTTTTATGCACTTTTTGTGTCTTAATGACCACTTCAAAAGTGGTGACACTGGGTGTTATGGCCATAGACTGTATAAAAGAAGTGGACTAAGTGAGTGTGACGTCACCCATAGAGTTAAGCTCCACTCAAATGAAGCTCTAGTTGCTAATGGTTACAGGAGAAAATTTGGAGCCAGGCTCCATATTTGGAAATCTGACCATGAGTATCATAGCAACCACAAGAGCCAGTCATGATTGAGATAATTAAATGTGCCCTCCCTTCTCACCAAAGAGTGCCCGCCCTTCTCATCGGAGAGCGACAAATACTCTGCTCCACAATGTTCTACACGGACTGCAGTAGTTTGGTGGTTTTAGTTTTTTTTCATCTGAACACGGATGTGATAGTTACATTGGGCTATTATACTACTACACGTCTGTACAGATTATTTAACTAATAAATCAGTTACCATCAGTTTATTATATTCATTTTACTTATTGGAAAAACTGGACACCGGGGCTCTTCAACTGTCTATTAAATGCCGAACAAGCCATGACGAACTGTAAATGAACCTATATTGCTATATTTTAAGACTAGAACAAATTAAAAAGTACAACAACCCGAAAAAAGTTGTCTAACAAGTTAAAGTTGTTAGATGCACTCCTTGACAAACAATCAGCTAACACAGTTGAATCCACAAACAAAATGGCAGGGGTCCATTGATGGTTTTATTAAATGGTTTTATTAAATGCCACTTGATCCACTTGTTAAAAGCTCTTGCTGTCATTAGATAAATGTATGTCATTCAAACCTGTCAAAATGGGGTGACCCCTCCGACGGTGGAAGGGGCACGTGGTTGGTGACTGCTTACTAAATTTGACCAAATAATCCACCAAAACTCATTAACAGATAACTAATTTTGAGTAATAATTACGGTGAAAGGATGATAGGAAGCTTGGAAGATGCAAAATGCCCGAAGGACAGGGAAAAGGCACTTCATCGGCAAAAGCTAGCAATGTAGCCGAGCAAGCTAATGCACCTAGCATAACAGCGAGCGACCTACTGCATGCTATAGAGTCATTCAAATCCAAAATGAAGGACAACGAAACTCTGAGAAAGGACTTTAATACACTGCAGCAAGACCTGGGAAGAAAACTTGATGACATAAAAGAGGACATAAAAGATCTTACAGAGAGAATGGAGAATGTGGAGAGTCGGGTGAGGCATGTGGAGGACTTCACTCTGGAATTGACCAAAGCACTTTGCGAGTGCATCAAGTGAAAAAGGAGTGTACAAAACAAAACTGAAGCAATAATATTCGTCTCTTTGGAATGAGGGAGGAGAAGAAGAGAAATCTGTGATGCAATTCATAGCAGATTTTCTACAGCGCGTCTACAGCGTGAGTTATCTCTGCCAGATGACCTGGATCTGAAGATTCAATGAGCCCACTGTGTTTGCTTTCAGGAATTCACAACTAAAGAACTGATACTTAGATTAACTTGGAAAAAGGAGAAGGGTGTGTGCTTCCTAATGCCCTACACAAGCATGCGGATCCATTGGCAGGACAGCGTTGGGGTCCTGCCAATGCTGGGGGTAGCGCGCACGACGCGGGACTCGAGCTGCAGAAGCAGGGCAACAAGGTGGATGTGCTGGCGAATACCAAGGACGACACGGGACTCGAGCTGCAGAAGCAGGGCTACAAGGTGGATGTGCTGGCGAATACCAAGGACGACGCAGGACTCGGCTTCTAACGTGCTTGGAATGGCAGCGGAGCATGCAACCTCGGAGAGAGCAAGCATCCTCTACTGCACAGAGAGCCAAAGAAAGGCTGAGGCAGTTTCAAAGAAGTGAAGACAAATGACTCGGGCATGCTTTTTTCCTTGTTCACTTATTTAACACTACGACATAACGGCTTCTTCAATTCATTGGGATAGGAGCAGCACCCGAAGACAGCATAAAGACGATGGAAGCACTGGCTTCCAAACCTTGTATAGGGCCCTCTCTATTAGGAGATAATTACCCTAGGCCTTCCAACAGGGTTGAGGTGGGAAAGACGTTATTCCCGTTGGGTGGGAGTCACAGGTATTCTCTGTATTTGTTTCTTTGTTCATTATTACTGTCCTTAGTTCTTGTGAGTGTGAGGTCTACTGTTATTATATACACAGCAAGATGAGTGGCTTGGGTAAATTGAAAATTGTGTCAATTAATGTACATGGTCTGGGTAACCCAGTTAAGAGGAGCAGATTGTTATCAAAATTGAAGAGAGACAAGGCACAGGTTATATTTATTCAATTATTTAAATATTTATTGACAGTATTGATAATGGACATGAAACTGATTATTGGTCCTGTTCCATACAGGCCAGGTTCCTTTGTTCCTTTATTCCTTCCGTCCATCCATCCATCAAACATTTGTCAACTATACTCTCCAGTTGTTAGTCCGTCCACTCCATGATCTGGCTGAACCCGACAGCGTCCAAGGCCACAGTAACAACCACCACCTTCTACAGTGCAGTAGTAGTAACAGATAACTAATTTTGAGTAATAATTACGGTGAAAGGATGATAGGAAGCTTGGAAGATGCAAAATGCCCGAAGGACAGGGAAAAGGCACTTCATCGGCAAAAGCTAGCAATGTAGCCGAGCAAGCTAATGCACCTAGCATAACAGCGAGCGACCTACTGCATGCTATAGAGTCATTCAAATCCAAAATGAAGGACAACGAAACTCTGAGAAAGGACTTTAATACACTGCAGCAAGACCTGGGAAGAAAACCTGATGACATAAAAGAGGACATAAAAGATCTTACAGAGAGAATGGAGAATGTGGAGAGTCGGGTGAGGCATGTGGAGGACTTCACTCTGGAATTGACTAAAGCACTTTGCGAGTGCATCAAGTGAAAAAGGAGTGTACAAAACAAAACGACAGATCTCGAATCCAGATCCTGAAGCAATAATATTCGTCTCTTTGGAATGAGGGAGGAGAAGAAGAGAAAACTGTGATGCAATTCATAGCAGATTTTCTACAGCGCGTCTACAGCGTGAGTTATCTCTGCCAGATGACCTGGATCTGAAGATTCAATGAGCCCACTGTGTTTGCTTTCAGGAATTCACAACTAAAGAACTGATACTTAGATTAACTTGGAAAAAGGA